>JAQIFY010002451.1:0-13327 GCA_028533085.1 Varecia variegata | reverse complement strand
GTTTGTCTTTTAGAGAAACACTCTTTGCTTCGAGGATGCATGGAGCTGTTGCCAGGTAGGTTCAATGGAGTGGGAGTGGTGGTCAAATCTGGAAAGGAAGATTATAAATATCTCAAAACTCTGTTTTCCCACTATAGGAGGTATAAAGAGAGGAGGATTGGGTCATTGCCTGATTATAAACATACAATTAAGAAGAAAAATAAATGACATGTTAGAAGAAATAAAGAGTACCAACAGAACATGAAAGGTTCCAGGAAGGGCTGGAAATAAACTATTTTTACTTATTTCTGAATATATTAAGGAGAGGAATCTCTAGACATTGGTTAAGAGCCAAGTAAATATACAACTGTCACTATTTTGGATCAGAAGCTCAACTTAATAATGGGTGGAGGCAAGAGATGTCCATAAGCTATTTCACATGAGCTGCACAGTGCATAATGCAAAGAGACATACAGCCTTGAGAGCTAGACAGACCTGGGTTCTAATTCCAGCTCTGCCTCAAGCTTGCCTAGTCACCTTGTGGGACTGACTTGATCAACCGGGATCAAAACACCTACTACATTATTGTTATATGAATTAAATCAGAAAATGTCTCAAAAAGACTTTATGCAGCATCTGACAAATACTCCATGATACTCACAGTTACTGGATGTGCGTTATGAATGCAACTCCACTGTTGGTGTTTTGTATGGTACAAAGTGCAATGAACATTTAAATTGCATTTCTTTCTTTTTCTTTTTCTATTTTTATTTTGTTTTATATTTTTTTAATTTTTTTTGGTGTGAAACTGATGTATCTTTGAATGCTGCACCAAGAAAAACCTAGCCCACCCATTGGCTTGACCTACAAGACAATTTCATCCAACAATCCTGGTTTTCCCTCAATTTCCCAGAAACATAGGCAAAAAAAGAAAAAGTTTATATTAAGCCTTAATAGAACTGGTTGTGGTCATTACTGTCACCCATCAGGTTGTCACCTGCTGCACAATCATTTGTTGCACCAGAACCTCTTTGTTGAGTCTCATCAACAGGGCACAACACATGCTGCTGCAAAGTGCTTGCTTATTCTCTCAGCAGTCTGATAACCACAGTATTTGCTGGAGAGGAACTAGGACTGATGTGAAAAAGTACATTTCTTTAACCACTTCCATATGAAGGTTGTTATCATTCCCAACCATCTCTGTTGTCAGAGGATTTAGAATAAAAATGTGTATACCGTGTTTGTTATGACCCTCCTGGTCTGTTTGATAGTGTCAGTGTCCTGAGAAAAACAATTTATACTCCTACTACCCATCCATACACTGACCCAAGCACTCATTAACCACATTAAGTAGGTAGATCCATGCTGCTGCTGCTGCTGCTGCTGCTGCTGCTGATAGAGACAGACGGATGGATGGATGGATGGATGGACAGACAGGGAGATGATAGGCGGAATAGTACACATGCAGAGAGTCCAGATTTTTCAACCATGGGCCTGATTTTATGTAATTGTATCAGTGTCAATAAATGTATTATTAGATAATAATAAATTCTAATGAGTTAAATATTGTTTAAATTTGTATAACATTGTAATTATTTTCATATAAATAAATACACAAATCAGAAGATAGCCATTGTCAGACTATGTGCCCTGAGGTGGTTTTCAAGCCATTTTGGACACAAACAGTATAAATCTACAAAATTCCAATTTGAAAGTCAAGTCACTGTAGAGCCCCAGTGAGGCCCAGGGTCCTATCACCTCAGGGACCTGGGCTGGTGGGGCTCAAGCACACGGCTCTTCTAGAGCAAAGCTGGTCCTTTCCTGTTTACCAGCAGAGAACATGGTGGTTGAGAACACTGGCACTGAGGTCAGAACTGGGCTGACCCCAACTAGCTCTGACCTTGGCAATTTAATTCTCTTCTCTAGGCCTCAATAAATGAGTCTGCAATGATGGAGATAATGAGAATGACCTCCTAAGGTCTTTGTGAGAATTAAATAATGAAACCCAAGCTACAGTACTTGAAGAATACCTAGTGCAGAGCAAGTTTTTAAATGAATGTTAGTTATTATTTAAACAATTATTAATATCTTCAAAGGCAATGCATGATATAAAAGGTCAAAGGAAAGTAAATCTTTGATTCTTGCCAAAGATCTGATATGAAATGTAATAACTCAGAGCAAGACAGCCCCTTCATAGCCAAGCACACTACTGTGTCCTTAAAATACTTTTTTTCCTTTAATTTTTACACATATCCTAATAGTGCCTCTTTTTTTTCCTACCCCTACATTGTTTTCAGGTTTCATCTGCTAGGTGACTGCAGCAGGCAACTGCAGCTTGATCTCAGCAGGAACCCTCTGAAGAGCCATTTGAAGTGTGCTTCATAATTGTCTGCTTCAGATAGCTGCACCCATCCCCCAGTGATCAAGGGTGACCCTGTGGAGTCACTTGCTCACTCATGCAGGTTTGCAGTGTGCCTGAATGGCTGTGTGGGTCCCTGCAGGCACACACACAGCAGCAGCGATGCCTGACAGAAAGCAAGAAATACTCAGTATGGCTGGGGTGAGGTGTGGCTGGGTCACATCTGGGTTGGTTGCCAGGATAATACTGGAGTGAGAAGGGGGCAAAGATGTTATACAGTGGGGTATAAGAGGTATCCAAGGTGAACAGCAGGGGTGTAGGTCCATTTACATTTACATGTGATCAATGGAATTCTCCTCCATCCTCTTCCACAAACTCTAGAGTAGATTGATAATCCCGAATTTTGTTGCAAGTTTTTATCTTTTCAAAAGTGTGTTTGTGACTATTGTATAAAAACATGGAAAGAAGGAGCATCAAAGGTGCTTTTAGCCATACATCTGGCTGTTGGAATTTGTATTACAACAAATAGAGTTTAAAATCAAGTATGTGGAGAATAAAGAGATAAAATAGGAAAATATGAGTAATAAGAATAATAATTAAAAAGTAAAAATTACTCAATTACTTCCCCTTGGACCTTGAAAGATGATTCATTTGTAAACATTCATATTTTCTTGTAATGGCTTTATTTTTGTGAGCTTCCTTAGATTGATATTGGAACAACGCAATGTGGTATGTATAAAAATAAATATATTTAAAACTACAATAGAGCATAATAGTAAAGCAAAGGATGTGAGAAATGGACAATCCAGGAAGTCAGTTTTTGAAACAGAAAAGAAATATAACTTTTCACCACTTTTCTTCTGGGCTATTACTAATGTTATAAGTCCTTGGCTTCATAAAACTCCATGTGGCATATGGTATCCCAACATTGCCTTCCTATATCGTTGTCCTTCTCTTATCCTTCACTCTTACAGAGTAAGCTGCCCGTGCTTCCCACGTCCCACTGACACCACATCCCATCCAACCTTTCTCTTTGGAGCTGAACTCCAACTGCACAATCCCTCCCTCTTGTCTTATGGCATTAGGACTTTCTGTGTTGTCACCCAGGGAAGTGAGTGATTCAACACATGCATAAAGGCTTGACTAATTGGTTATATATTGGTTATTAATATTGTCTTCCTTTAATCTCCAGATCAAACCACAACTGATAAAAATTTAAGGTCACCAACAGTTGCTTGAGAATATTTATGGGACACAGAGGTCTTCCAAGCCCCTGTAAAATCCCAACCTAGTTGTGGCTATTACTGCAATCAGTACTCTATGGAAAATAAAATCAACAAGGTAATGTCTTTTCCTGTTCAATTGAGTCTTTCCAGAAAACGCTATGTCCTTAAAAGAGTTTTAATAAAACCCCAATCTGAAATCTCTGTATATGTTATTTCTATCATAAATATATTGATACTACATTAGAGACCATTAAAGTTAACTCGTTTGGAAATATTTCTTTTTTATTATTATGGGAATATAATAGTTGTATATCTTTATAGGGTACATGTGATGTTTTGATACAGGCATACAATGTGAATTAATCTGATCAGGGTAATTGGGGTGTCTATCACCACATGCATTTATCATTTCTTTGTGTTAGGAACATTCCAATTCCACTCTTTTAGTTATTTTAAAGTATACTCTTGTTGATCATAGTCACTTTGTTGTGCTATCAAATATTATTTATTCCATCTATCTATATTTTTGCACCCATTAACCATCTCCACTTTATCCCCCTCCCACCACACTTCCTAGCCTCTGGTAACCATCATTCTACTCTGTCCCAGTGAGATCAATTGTTTTTATTAATAATATTTATCTCCCACCTGTGAGTGAGAACATGGGAGATCTGTCTTTCTGTATTTGGCCTATTTCATTTAACATAATTTTTTCCAGTTCCATCCATGTTGTAGCATCAGGCAAAATTTCATTCTTTTTTATGGCTATGTAATATTCCATTATATATATTTATACTATAATTTCTTTATTCATTCATCCACTGGTGGACACTTAGGTTGATTCAAAATCTTGGCAATTGTAAACAGTGCTGCAATAAACATAGGGATGCAGATATCTTTTTGATATATTATTACCCTGCTTTGGATATATACCCAGCAGTGGGATTGCTGGGTCCTATGGTAGTGCTATTTTTCGTTTTTTGAAGAACCTCCATACTGTTCTTCACAGTGGTGGCACTAATTTACATTCCTACCAACAGTGTACAAGAGTTCCCCTTTCTTCATATCCTCGCCAGCATTCATTATTGTCTGTGTTTTTGATAACTGGAGTGAGATGATTCTCATTGCAGTTTTGATTTGCATTTCTCTGATGACTAATGATGTTATGAAATTTTCATATACCTTTTGGCCATTGTATCCTTGATCTTTATAGGGAATGAGGGGTAAGAGTAATGAAGAAGATACAGAGGACACTCTTAAGTAAGAAGCAGACAGGTCATGCCTTGAAGCTAACATATGCAAATCTTTTTACAGGCTTTCTTACAAAAGTACATATCTCTCACCAGTATGGAGTTCTTCACCCACACCTGTACTTTTAAAAACTCATATATAATCAAGTTTTGAAAAATGGATTTACTTACAACTTGACAAAATATATATGTGTGTATATGATGTGTGCATGTGTTTCAAAAGGAGATGTGTGTCCAAGTATCTAAGCTGCTGCCTCAAGGAACCATATGTATTTATGAAACCGGAAAATATGTGGGTTTTCATCATGATGTTCTTGGGGAGTCCTTCCCTCTCAGTGCAGCATCTTTGTCTCTTTTTGTACCTACATCATTCTGCCCCTGTCTCTACCTCTACTTGTTTATCTCTGACCATCTCCCTCTGCATCTGTTTCTAAGTCTCAGCCTATCTTTCTGTCTCTGTCCCCAAACTCCTGCTCTTTCTCTTTGCTACATAGTTTCCCTGCCTATCATACATCCATAAATTGGTTCAATATCTAATTCCAATTACAATGACTTGATGTTGAGTTAATACAGGCACTTTCTCTCAACTCATTGTGAGGTTTCCTTCTTTTCTACATAAGGAAGTAAATTCCCATATTAATCTTTATTTTGCAAATGTTAGCATTATCATCAGAAATTCCCTTTCTGCTAAACTGCAATGTATTTTAAAATTCTTTTTAATTTACAGTACAAGTTTCCCACAGAACTAACATGAACTGCACAGTGAACTCTAGCCCCTAAGTGACACCAACATTTTATTTTTTCACTTCCAAAAAACCAGCAGCTTCTGTGTAATATGTCTTTATTTTATGAAACTGAGAAGAGTCAAGATGGATCCCAAAATCATTAGATTTATGTACTCTGATGTCTAATTGATATGGTAAAATCCTATTTCATTGTATAGTCTATACACAGACTTAAGGATACATTATTATATTAACACAAATGCTTAGAGGAAAGAAATCTGGAAAAGGCTTAGAAACCAAAGTGAATTTTCTTACTCAAGTCCTGAGCAAAATCATACCATTTGAGCTACCAGGTCACTTTGGCAAAATCATCCAAAGAATTGAGATTTTCCAAAGAGTAGATCACCTTCATACTGTATCCACATGCAAAATAGCTTCAACCAATGTAACTGATTCCCTTCAAAGTCAACTTTTTCTTTTTAAATTAATTTGTATCCTGATTATTGATCCTTTAATACTAAAGAATCATGTAAGTATCCCTTAGTTCTCTGCAAACTGGAGGTCATAGGACCCACACTCCTTAGTGACCAATTAGGAAGTGTGAGACCAGAGACAAAAAGGCCTAAATGCATATACCGCTTCCTCAAGTGCTAATCCTTGATACACAATGGAAAACCAACTTGTTTATACATTGTGAAATATCGTCAAAATGATGAAATGGCATCAAAATACAAAAACTATTTTCACTTATCAAGTCAATGTTTAGACATTTTATATGTGACAACAATTGTTTGCCATCTAGAACATTTTTACAATTTTGATCATAGAGAGCACATTTATGTGCCCTAATATCCAGAAGTTCTTAATCATCTCCATTAATGTCAAATGCAAAAGCTAGAGGTGATGCTGATAGCTATGCTGGGATAGAATGAAAAATGTGAAGGGGACATGCATGTCTGTCATCAAACCAATGGAAACTGATTGTCTACCACATGCCTAACAGTGCGTTAAATGCCTCAGAAAGCAACAGAAACACACAAGGTATTTTCCCTTCTCAACTTGGTATTTTAAGCTACTTGTGCAGACAAGATCTACATTCAGCAAATCACTACGAAATAAGACACAATACAGAGGTAAAGAATGAACGAATATCCACTGGTCACCCTCTTTGTGTACAGAGCCATCCACTAAGGTCTTATTATTCTCATTTCACAAATGAGGTAGTTGGCGGAGTTCAGATAACAAGTGCTTAAAAGAGTTACTTTATTATTTAAAAATAATGTTTAAATAGCCAACATTTATTGAGCATTTACTGTATTCCAGATACTGTTCTATAGAGTTTAAACCCATTATTTAATTTTAATTTTCACAATAATTCATTTCTACTGCCATTCCTATTCCCATTTTGCAAGTAAGGAAGCCTTCCCAAGTTCACACTGCTAGTAGGTAGTAGAGCCAAAACATACACCAATTCTGCCTGTCTCAAACAACAATACCTTTAAGTATTATAATATTTTTAGAATTAGATAGTACATTAAAAGAAGTTATAAGACAGAGGAATATATGTGGAATTGAATGTCTGACAATGTGCATGTTGCATGTATACATGTGTGTGCATGCAGGTGTATGATGCAAGGTGTCTTGCTGTCAGATTATAAGGTTAGATGAGAAGATCAGTGATTGCCTAGAGTTATGTTATTGCTGAGGCACCAAGAAGCTTTTTTACTGAGAATCTTAGGGACTGCAGTCCCACGGAATTTTAAAAATGTAGTGTTAGTGTTTCCTGGCATTGAGTGTCTCAATGCACAGATCCATTGTAATCCCTGTAGCTCTGTCCCAGGCCCCAGGGCCCTAGGGACAACTAAACTTCAAAGCATTTCAAGGTCATTCCCACTGCCAAGTTATCATATTTTCACTGAGTTGATTCAGTACTGACGAATGTTTACTGGTATTTATTTGCTGTTTTAAACATCTTGTCCTACAAAAAAAAAAAAAAAAAAAAAGTGCAAAAGAAGTCGCCTGCCTTGCTCTTCTTCAATATCCTACTGATCCATGACACAGTGTCTCTGTCCTGGAAAATTACACATGATTCATACATTCCTCCATCCAAGTCCCAAGCTCCCATTGTCCCGCAGAGAGGACTTCCGTTTTGTTCTGGTGAATGATCATCTGGATCTAGCAACCACAATGGATAGTTCAACCTACTCTCATGCCCACTACAAGTAGGTTGGCCAATTTCAGCCCTAATCAGCTCACTAAGCAGTCAAGACTCACCTGCTGCCTTCACAAACCAGCTATTGTCTAAAGATAAACTACTTTCATTAGAAAACCTTAGGAAACTAAAGAGATGAAATGAAGAGGGTTGAAAAAAAAGTCAGGTGTCAGAGTAGTACATGTCAAATGTGTGCTAATTACATAGAAAATATCCCTGGAATCTTATTTCCCTTGTATTAAGGGTAAAAACTTAAAGTTCAAGTGCCCAATCACTTAGTGACTCTGGCACTTAAGTAGATTTATCATGAGAATTTTTTAAAAATTCAATATCAAAAGCTGTTTCACCAAAAAATGATTCTTGCACCTGATGTGGGAAAGCAAAGCAGGATTCTCCTCTAATGCACATCTGATAAAAGAAGGAAAATATATTGGTGTTCCAACCACAAAAGGGCCCTTGGGAGTGGATCAGATAATATAATCCTCTGCCCCCAGACTGGGCTTCAGCAACAGTAGCTTGGTGTCAAACTACTTAGGAAATATTGATAATACCAATGAGGGACTTTGTCTACCTGACATCAATCATCTATGCATTTTGAAAATTCACTCTCCCATTGTTTCCATCTCAAATAGATTTTTTAATGTAGTACCATTACCTAATCATGTCAATGGTTTAAAGACCAAGAAATTTAGATTGATTGCAACTTTAACATAAAAATTCTGCTGAAGAGAAATTCCTATTAAAGTTATTAATATAAAATTCATTTTCCTAGCTCTTCAAATATCCAGATGTTTTGCATCATGTAAGAGAGAAACATAAGAATAATTGCATACATTTTTCCCTAAATAATACATCCCTTATCTAACCTCCTCAAAGAAAGGCCAGTTTTTAAAAGCTAAGACCCAAATCTTTCAAATATCTCCAAGTATGGGGTCAGAATGATTCCTTTCTTAGGGAGAAGGAATACATATTCCTTGACAACAATAGCTATTTTATTTTTCAACCAGTGGAAACTACAACTAAAGAGAGGAAATTGTAGACTCTCCTGTTTTAACATTAAACAGTTTGATATTGGTTTAAAAATTATCAATGAGCAAGAATTATTTCCAAAATTATAATTTTAAAAGTAAGAACAATCCCAAGAAGAAAACCTTCTTTAGGGGTGTGTATTAGCTATGACGATCATTGAGGAAAACCACTGACCTTGTCATCCTGTCACATCAAGGGCAGTAGGTGTCCTGTGGCACTTCTTGAGGTGCTAACACTGAGGAAGAAAAATATACATAATCCAGAGGTTCTGGGAAGCAGTGAGTTCAGAAGTCAAATCAGAAAACTCAAATCCAGAAGAAAAGATCATATGATCAGATTAAATCTCAAATTCACTTAAAAGAAAATATTTAGGAGTGGGACATCAGCCCTGCTCTGCCTTCTTGGACTTACTCAGCAGTAGTCAGCACCATCTCTCATCCCCATCCTGGTCTTGAACTCATCTCAATTAAAACAAGACACCTTTAGGAACATCAGCTTGTGTGTCTGGAATATGTGATGCTACCATTAGCTAATATGTGTGAAATTTGGAGAAGCCCTGTATTCCACACACCTACAACCTTCTCCTCACCCCATTCCTTCCCTGTTGACTTGGCTTCTTGCTTGCTTCCTGTTTACTACTTCAGTTCCCCTCTCGAGTAACTTCTTACTCTGGAAGACAACTGACTTAGCCCCAGGTCTTGATAATATACCTATGCATTGAGTGTGAAGGTCTGTTTGACCCTTTCTGGAAGATAAGTTTCCCTGTAAAATGATTTTGGTGGTGGATTGAGCTAACAAGGCTATTTCTCTGAGTTTCCAGAGTCTTCTACATCATAGATCATAAATACCTCCATCACTTTATTGGCTTTCCATGAAAATCATGAGAAGTAGATAAAGTCCATAGTATCTATAAAACCTACCACAAATCATGCGTTTGCAGATTGCTATATTAGCAAGAAGACAAAAACCTGATGTACTTTGGTTACCGGACTCAAGTCCAGCCCTATAATTATAAATGATTGTGTTTAAGTAGGGTAACCACTGTCATACTTTGCCCACAAAGTCCTGGTTTATACCTGTTGTCTGCAAATAAGTATTAATAGCATCCCTTTTAACTCTCAAAAGAATCCAAATTTAAATGACATGTGCTTACCTAGTTCTAAGGGACTCTCCTCATTTTGCAAGTTAATAAATGGGAGCATTGCATGGTACACAGGGAGATGGATAAATAAATACAGAAAAATATATGTACCAACAATCAAACCACAATTTGTGGCTAAGGACCACTGCTTTTCTCTCTATGAACATCAGCATATGGAGAAGACAGAGCAGAATAAACTCACCAACTATTTAAAGATTGGAGATTTCCAGATACATGTTGAACCATGGGTTGTAGTCTCTTGCATGTCACTGATACTGCTTTGTTATTAACTCATGTTGTACCGATTCTTCTCTAGCAGAGAAACCTATCAATTGCTGTGGCTTTAATGATAGTACTGGAAAGCTTTTGTTTCCAGAGCAACTTCACCATTTGAAAGCTATTAATGTGTCATCAGTATGTTACAACTTGCTAAGCTGTTCTCAGAAGTTATCAGAGACACGAAATTCTTCAATGGAATTAGCTATTGATTCTCTTGGCTTTACAATGACTGAGCCCTTAATGAAGCCAGATATTGAAATCAAAGAGAGGAAAGCTTTATATCACTGAGGGGGGGAAAAAAGGGATGACATAAAAGAACATCACTCCAAAAAAGTGAGTGCAGATACCTATGCAATATATGAGACCGGACAGATAAAAAGATGGCAGCTATAAAATAAAAATCCAGCCTAACTCTGATGTCCCATAGAGTTTGTTTTGGCAAGTTGTAATAAGAATTTTCCATTTGCCCAACTTTACAAATCTTTAAAGAAAAAGTAAAAAAAAAAAAATTCCTTTCTACACGTGGACTCAATTCCCTTTGTTTGACTACCTGATTATTTCTTAAAAGTTGTAAAAATACATTTATCACAGGTTTCCTTATCAGCCCAATTGACGTGGAAGAGGGAGAAGTAAGTATGTGCTGAGCAAAGGTAAATCAGCCAACAGTTGCCTCTACCTTTCTACCTGATGCTCACAAGAAAGTGGTGGCCTCTCAGAGTCATGTTTACCCTGGTGGGGCACCAGGGAGTAAGTAGACAGAGGGACTCTAGGGCAGAGGCAGTGGGAAAAAGAAAAAGAGTTAATGTTTTAGACTGTAAAAGGGACTCCAATAAAATAAAGGGAGAAAGGAAAGGAAAGTGTATAGAGAGTTTGGAAAATGCAAGTTCCTCAAGGAAATCAGACCCCAAATGTTTGGCAGCTCTGAAAGAAGGAAGCTGTGAGGTTTCAGCAGAAGCTGACCCCATTAATGCCAAGAATCCAATATTATAATTACGAAAAGGCTGCTATCCCCCTTTCCTCAAAAATTGAACCCAAACAATGATGCTAGGCATAGTGGAGCACCATTCAATAGGAGAAATATCCCAAAGGGCGAAAAGAGCTAACTTTGCAATAATCACCAAGAAATAAAGACGACACAGTCTGGAGCTGTCTGAGTTCTCTGGAGGAAGGAGCCCGTGGTATTTCAGAGAGCAATTAAGTGGAGAAGAAAGCCTTTTCAAAACTTGACCTGGAATTCTTGTGTCTAAACTTACATTTTCCACTAAAGAGCAATGTAGGAACTTGGGGCACAATAGAGAGAAAGAAATGGGACATATAATGGCTCACTCTTTAGGAAATTGGAAAGAGTGTTAGTAAGTGCTGCTAATCTAGTGAGACTACTCTGTCCATTCAAGCCTACTTAGTATCAGCTCTAACCATGAGTTCTCTGAACCTGTCTATAGCCACAGAGCCCACACACTCTTCAGAAGAAAGACAAGAAGCTAAAGTTTTGGCAATCTTCTACCCTAGCTCCTGGTGCAGTTTAGTTATCTTTTCAGAAGACTCACAAGAATCTCAAATAGCTTTATTTTTTTCCAAATAGGTTTTCATTTTATTTCAGACAAAATGCACAATCCAACAAAAATAGCACTTGACTTTGGGTCAGGACACTGAGGCATGAGTCTGATACCACTATTTTCTTGTTGTGCTAACTGCTTTTTATGCACATGATCTCATTTAATTCTGTGGTGTAAGTAGCATTTTCTTCCTCATTTAACACATGAGGAACCTGAGACACAGAAGGTTATATAATCTACCAAAATCCCCATAAATAAGAAGTGGATGTGCCAGGACTAAACTCAGATGTGCCAGGAATAAACTCTCCAAGCTTTCTCCCTTGTCTAGTCTGCTTATCTCACAGGTGTAAAGAGCAAACAGATGTGAAGGAGTAGCCAGCTGTCACGCAATTGGTAGATATCATCATCAATATCAATAACTACAGCAAGTAAAAGTAACATTCTATTAAAATAGGTACAGAAGATTCTTTGATAAAAGCTATTCTCACTGGAGTTAGGTTACATCTCATTGTGGTTTTGGTTTGCATTTCCCTGACGATTAGAGATGTTGAGCATTTTTTAAAATGCCTAACATTTAGTTGTACATGGGCCAGGCTCTAGGCTTGATACATGATATACATTATTTGCAATCCTTATCAGCTGTCCTATTCTTCATCACACCTTATTAATGCTAAATGCATTGATACTCTGGAGTGCAAAGAAAGAGAAAGTCAAAAGTCATTTTGACTGTGATAAAGGAAGACTTGAGGAAATGTCATCAACAAACACAGCATTTCCCATCTGTCTTTTATAAGGTCAGCGCAAAGTATTTAAATCCATTTTGAGTGACAACAAAGTAATCCGGGCATCATACTTGAGAAATGATGCTATCAGAGATGGGAAATGTGTTGCCACACTCTAGGAAAAAAATCTTTATTAATTTAAAGCCTTGTCTTCTCTAGATTGACCAGCCTACATTTCTGAGAATTTGGTGGTTTTCTTCTCTGGTTATTTTTAAAATGTTTTTCCACATGGAAACACAAGTCATAATCCAGACAATAGAAAGTTTTGACTTCCAAAAGATGAGACCAAGTGTTTACAAAGAATTACACTAGCATCTAAAATTTGTACATGAAAACAATACCCAGTGTACATATATACTCACAGATATTTATAAATTGGGTATTATTCTGATGTGTATGTATGTATATATGTGTATATGTACATAAATACAAATATGTATGTGCATATACATATGCATACATTTTATTTATATATATGTGTGTATGTATATATATATATAAAGAGAGAGAGACAGCACCCAGTAATTTGGAGATTATGTCAAGCAGTCTGAAATACATGAAGTTAAAATCCAGAAGGAAAAGAGAGAGAAGTGGTAAATGAGAAACATTTGAGTAAATAATGGTCAAAAATATTTTTTAATTTTTATTTTTTTATCTTAAAAATAAAAAGCTTCTAAGGAAAAGACAAAGGAGATAACTTTGCAACCCTGAGGTAAAATATTTCATATAAACTACCCCAAAAGCACTAACCATAACATATATGTGTATATGTATATATATACATACACA
>JAQIFY010002450.1:0-13328 GCA_028533085.1 Varecia variegata | reverse complement strand
GGGCTGCAGCTCCAAGAAGGACATGCCTTATTCCAGAGGCCCTGGATGTAATTCCAGTCTGACCCCAAGCCTTTACAGCAGGAAACGACAACCCCCAGGACTCAGAGCACACAAGCAGCAAGCTCTGCTCCCTGGGGATCGATCACATTTGACAGTGGGTCATCGACTTAAGTATTTCATAAGACTATAAAGCAACTCAAGGATTAAAACCCTTTGTAAAAACCCTTTGCAATGCTGGAGGACGGTCAGGTGCTTGGGGCCCTTTCTGAGGCTACAAGCTCCTCAGAGAGCAGCTAGACCTGAGACAGGCAGGAAGATGCTGTGGCCAGCTCAGAGGCATTCATGAGACAGTGGGACTGAGTGGAGGAGACCTGGATTCTGCTCTCAGGTCCCACGCCAACCTGCTTGATCATTTGGCAAGTAATTTCAATGTTCTAGGTCTCAGTTTCTCCACGTAGTAACAAGACAGTTGGGCAGCGTGGCAAAATTAATCCTCAAGTGAAACCAAGAAGAAAAGTAGTTTTCTTGTCAGGAAGTCAGGTTCTAAAATGCACAACTGACTCTCTGGACACCCTTTCGAGTGGGTCACTTTACTGTCCACCAGAGAAGACAGCCACCTGCAAAGGCTGGAAAACCCAGGACTACGGGTTTAAAAAATGCTAAAGAAAATCACATGCCAGTGTTGCGCCTTGGGTTCTCCCCTGTAAGTGGGTGAAGAAGCCACAGGGAGCCAGCAGAAACCAGGCAGCCCTCGGGACATGGTAACAGTCACTTTCCTGGGAACCTCCAGGAAACTAGGCAGCTTCTGGAAGCCAGGACGGACCCATCTACCCCCCTACTGTTCCCTCTCCCCACTGCCCTGGCTTCTAGGAAGGCAGGAAACCCCTGCTCTGCAGAGGGAGGAAGCCTCTTCCTAATTACCCCTCAGGAGCGGGGAGAGAGACTTCCAGCCCCCACCGATCTCAGGCTGAGTCATCCAGACTGCACCACAGCACTAGGGCAAGCTGCAGGGGAATGCGATGGGCATCCTCCAGGGCTTCTGCGCTGGCCTGGAGTCTGCCTGAAATGAGCCTGGGCCTCGGGAAGATCATGGCAACAGCCACAAATTGCAAGGAAGGGTGAAGGAGAGCATGCAGGTGCTGGCAGGCTTGGCAGCTCGGGATACCATTGCAAGTCATCCCAAAAGGCCCCCAGAGAGGCCAACCCCCACTGCAGTTCCCAAGCCTTCTCGCTGTCCTCCAGCTCCAAATACACTTAATCAGAATCCTCCCTGCAGCCATCTCGAAGAACACTTGGCGATTATAATATAATGGAAACAAACAAATATGCTGCGCACATTCAAAGGTCCTTGCTCTTTCTTCTTTAGGATACATTGCAGCCACCTCCCACATGCCACTGAAGCTACAGAACAAATCCAGCCGGTGGCGAGAATTCCTCTGGCCGTACAGAAGAAGCTGTGTCAACACAGCTGAAGAGCACTGGCTGGGATCTGGACACAAGGGTTTTAGTCCTGACTTCACAGTCACTCGTGGACCTTGAAACCCGTCTCTTGCCCTTGCTGGCTACCGGTTTCCCAACTCGGATGGACAGTAACAGGCTTTCGCCCTCCCTGGTGGCTTCTCTCAGGCCCCATCATGGCAAGGCTCACTTTCCCAAGCATGACCTTGGCAGAGGACACCAGGTGAGGACACCAGGACTTCCCAGTAAACCCAAGGAAGAGCCACAAGAAAGGGTCCTCTTGTCTTTCAAAGACCTGTTTGCCTTCGTGGACCATCCTTCCGACACCAACTCTGGGAGCCACCCCCAAGATGCAACTCCGCGCTGGCTGCTGTCTCCCTGCCCCCCAGCCTCGGCCTGTTCCTCCAGCTGGCGTGTGCCCTGACATCATCGTGTCGGCCGAAGCAACATTTTCTGGTGGGAAAACTTTTTGTTAAAAGGTGTTATTGTTGTTAAGAATAATTTAATACCTTTCAAAAGGCAAATACATATACATTTTAGATAGTCCACAATTTACTTCTTCCATTAGTGCAGATCACAGAAGGCTGACTGATTTCTCCCAGGAGTTGCTGTGTGTTCCTGCTCTCAGTAATGTTCCTAGACAGGCTGGGGTCACCACCACCCAGCAGGAGCTTTCTTAGGCAGGCAGCGGATGGTGATCACCATTTAAAGGGGAGGAACAAGAAATTAGAAGAGTGGGAGGACAGAAAATGGTTGGGCGAGAGAGGTGAGACCCAGGGAGAACTGCTTCCTCCTTTTCCTTTAAATCTGATGCAGGACTTTTCAGGAAATTAAACACCGAGACTATTAGCATCAGATAGAAAACAGATGAGGTTAAGACATCACAATACTACAGTAGATTCCCTGGGCAGGCAGAGAGAGGACATGTGTAAGCAATCACAGCAGTATTTCTGGAAAAGACCTTTTATGTTTTTAATACTTAACACTTCATAACAGGGACTAATAGGCAGGATAAAAAGAAGGCAGCTCACAAGGCAACTTGGGGGATGAATGATTTTCCAGACAACAGGGTGGGGGAGGGAAACGTCTTGAGCTTCAGTTCCTCCTCCCTCCCACCCTCGCCCACCCTCCTCTGCTCATTAGAGGGCTGGGAGAAGCCGGGCGGGAGGATGGCATGAGGAGTCATGGCTCTGTCCCCACGACAGAGGCGGTGGCAGGGGAGGGCCACAGCCATGATCCCAGAGCATCAGCAAACAGGATAGACAGATCTAGGCAGAGGGCTGGGGAGAGCTGCACAGCCAGGAGCTGGGACTGGCACTGAGAGATCCTTCTAAAGGCACCCTTTTCCTTCCCCCGACTGTGACCTCCAAGTCCCAGCTTTTCGGAACATGTAGCACAACTGAGCCTCTGTCGCCCTCATGTTTCCCACGTCTGATCTGGGGGCAGTACACGCCACCTGCCTGCCTAGAGGAAAAGAGGAATAACTAAAGATGATCCCCAGTGGCGCGGAGCATCAGACATTTTAAGCAGGATTTGGGAGTCAGAGGTGTCCCAAGCCCCACCTGTGTTTACTGTGGCTGTGTGACCCTGGGCAAGGTGCCGTATGTCTCAGTTTCTGCATCTGTCAGTTAAGGAATTTGGGTGACCAGTGTCTCTCAGTTGGAGCGCTCTCGTTGGAAGGTGGGATGGGCTGGATAGATTTCAGGACAGTTAGCCTGCTGGTCCCCAGGCAGTAAATGCCAGTAGCAACCACACACGCAGTCATTGTGACGACCAGAAATGGTCCTCACATTTCCAAATGCCTGGGGGGTGGTGAAGAGGATTATGGAAAAACTGTTGAAAAATAGGGAAGCGAGTAAATAGAGCACGTAGGCACTTCAGCCGGTTCTGCACACTCCGCGGGCCCACAGCACTCAGCACGGCGCGAGGCAGGCTTACCTTTCTGTCATTCATGTCGTCCCCTGGACTATCATATTCACCCTGTGGGAGGAAAGGGATGCCGGATCAAGCCAATGGAATTATCAAGAACAGATGTCAAATGAGAAAGAATTTTTTTTTTTTAATTTTCTAATGTCATCCCTTTCTTTCATTCCCATTTAAAGAAGGTCAAAAGCATGGCACGGTAAGGGGCCGATATTCCACTTTCTTGGTCATCAACACTCGCCACACGAAGATGCCCCCGTCACATGTTTCAGAGGCCGGGGCGCCTCCTCGTAGCCAACGGAGTGGCAGAGCTCCGGCCTGTAACAGGGCAGCACATCACGTGAAAATCACCCCCTGCCTGCCACGCTCACCCCTGTGCAGAACTGGCAGGACTCAGCAGCGTATGTGCCACAGCAAACGTGGCAGGAAGGAGAAGCTTCCCACCTGAGCAGTTCCTGCTGGGTGGCTGGGGGTCCCACCTCGGCAGTCTCATGTGGCACCGCTGCATGACACACGCTCAAGATGTGACCCCTCAGGTAAGCACTGAGGCCGTGGAGGCACCTCGTTCAAAGACCAGTTAGGTTCTTCACAAATTGTCTTGAAGAATATCTTTGCATAGTGTCGTGGGATGTTCCTAAGGTTACTTTCAGTCATTAAAAAACTTCAATTATGGTCATTCTGTTTTCTTTACTTAACCAAACAATTGTGTAAGGAATTTGGAGAGATTTCCTTCAAAAATGTTAAAGTAAAAAAATACTCATCTTACACTAATACGTACCTGCATGTTCAGGAGGAATTTCACATCTGCACAGAACTCTCATGGTCAAAATCTCTCTCTCAGCCAGCGGAGGGTCTGAAGGTTGCATATGATCCAAGCCTTTGAGCTTCCTCCACCACCTCCCACCCCCAAATCTCCTCCCTCATCACCTGCGTGCCACACCCATACAGTCGCACTTTCACCAGAAACACAGGCAGGGAGTGTGGGGAGAGCTCAAGTATTAACAAAACCATTTTGCCATCTGGGGAAATCACTGGAGGAACATTTTGAGACGAGTGGCAAATATCAACCTGGGGCTTACTGTCAGCAATGAGTGGTGTTTTAATGTCACCAGTCACTCCTGCCTTGCCTGGCACGTATTCACCCACTGCATTGCCACTGAAAATCATGGTTTGCAACTTTTTGGAGACTACAGAGAGCACACCAAAGAAAATGGTACTTACATCGTGCAGAGGGTAGGCAGCCTCATAGATATTGTTTGCTATCAGAGAGTTAATACCTGCAGAAGAAAGGAAGATGAAAATGGTGACTCTGGGGCAGGGGTTTTTCAACTTAAGTCCTGGTTTTTGATAAATATTAAACCTTCACCCGCCTCCCAGCTGAGATCACGGCATCCTCTTCTATATCCTTCCAGGCTAGAACTTCTTAGTATAAGAACAATACTTTTTCACTCCCCCAATGCAAAGTTATATTTTAATATCAGATATGCCCTCCCAAACTTCACGTTCCTTCTGGCTTCAAAGATCCAGGCCTCTCCAGTCCAATAACCCTCCACTGCCACCCCCACCATGGCCACAACTGTCACTTGAGAATCCCTGTGTTCAGTGATTTTAATTATGCTCAATAAAAGTATGACCAGTAAAAGGATTCCACCACAGTTATCTAAACTCACTTCCAGCACGTCCTGTTCCTTCACAAGGCAGTGCTGACTGCCTGTCTGTCACTGACCTGCCCGGCTGGAGTGCAGCAGCTTGGGGAGGTAGGTAGGGGCAACAGGACCGCAGCTCCCAGATGTGGTCTGGGGAGCCCTGGGAGTCCCCATGCCCTCTCCATGGGGTTCATGAGGTCAACACTATTTTTACAATAGTGCCAAGACCTTATCTGCTTTTTCACTCTTCTCTCACGACTGCACAGCGGGGCTTTGTGGCACGTGCTGACATCATTCCCGGCGGTGATGGAATGTGCGCATGCGCATCCTGGCCCGCACAGTGCCGCAGACTTCCGGTCGGCGTGACCCTGCAGCCCGTGCGCTAGTGCGTTTCGCAGGTGAAACGTGGCTAGACGGTTACCCAGCAAATAAAAAAGGAAGATGAGGGCTGAAAAGAGAAAGAAGAATGCCACAAAGGAGCTCAGCGGACTTAAAAGTAGTCTCAGAGTAGACAGTGATATTTTCATGAAAGACGTTCCAGAGATACCACCAGTGGTGGCCCCAGATGTCACCACGAGGAAGCTCAGTGTGTGGTGAGTGGTGAAAAAGAGGAGATGAAAAGGGACACTGATATTAAGAGAAACAAGGAGAGTCTTCTAGACCGGCACGGCAGTACCCAGTACGGATGACCCAGAGGCAAAGGGAACGCGAAGCCAGAGCAGCCAGGGCGGCGCAGGGTTGGCCTCGCAGACTCTGGACAACTTGGAAAACGCCAGAGGGAACAGATGCTTGATTAGAACGTGAGCCTTCATTTCAGCTCCCACCAAATGAAAACTATTTGTTTTCATATTTTAACTTGGACTTTTGTCTTCAATTCAAACCCAACATAACTCCTCAAGTGTGCTTTGG
Organism: Varecia variegata; assembly: GCA_028533085.1. NCBI lineage: Eukaryota > Metazoa > Chordata > Mammalia > Primates > Lemuridae > Varecia > Varecia variegata. Next base: position 7,392 of record JAQIFY010002450.1, on the reverse strand, counting down.
CACTGGGAATGGAATGTTCTCTTTGCTGCATTAAAGCCATACTGATAGTTTAGTTGGATGCTGTCCACTGTCCAGGTACTATCAGGCGTCGAAATGCCGCCAGGAATCAATGAGGCTGCAATCGCTTGTCCTTACGACTTGGCAATCAGAGTCAGTAAAGATAAAACAAATGATACCATGCCGTATCAAATGTGAGAGGACTCAGATTTAAAGAAAGCTATTACGTCATCGTATCATTTACAAATATAATGATACTGGGGAATGGACACACTTGAAGCTCAGACTCGGGGGGATGGGTGGGGCATGGGCAATATATATAACCAGAACTTTTGTACCCCCATAATAAGCTGAAATAAAAAAATAAATAAATAAATAAAAATAAAAATATGATAGTGGATCTTATAAACAGTACTTGTTTGGAGTTTTGATTTTGTATAATTCAGAATAAAAGATGTTCTGTATGTAAAAAAATATTTCTCAGCTTTACCTTTTCATACAATATTGATCAATATAGTCACCTAAACAAAAGCCCCTTGGGTGCTCCCAATTATTTTTAAAAGTGTGAAAGTACCCTGAGACCAAAAAGTTTGAAAATTATACAAGGTATTTATTTTTTAATTCCAGCAGTGTCTGACACCACTTGCATGTAGCAGACCCTGCTAAACAAATGTTAAATGAACAAATGCCTCTGTTCCCCCTAGCTCCAGGATACTCACAACAGAGAACCTTCTGCCCAGCATAAAGTCATTGTTATTTACTTGTTTCATTCTTGGTTTTATTCAGAGACTATAAAGTGGTCTGTTATGTTCTGTCTGAGTCGGATGGTCTGTCCTGGGTCGCTGGCTTCCAGATGGGAGGGATTATATCTCCCCACTCATAGTACCAAGGATCCTGCCATATGAGGATCCACATTTAATCACAGAGAGGGAGGAGGCAGGGGGAGTTTCTGGTACACAATGATTTCCCTTGTCTCGCACTTACTTTCTGCCCCAAACCATTCTTTCCAGAGAGACTGTAGACAGTAGTCAGATGAGGAGATAATTGGTTTTGGAGGGAAAGATGTATGATGTCCAAATGCTAAGAAATCTGCATTTGCATGGCTCTGAATAAACGCCGAGGTTGGATAACAAATCTAGACAACATTTACTCATTAAAATTCATGGTTTTCCACCTCCCGTTCCTCCCCAATGCCCCACCCACATGCTCAGAGACCGCAGAGGATCCCAAACAATCCTCTCCCCTCCATCAGCCTCCTCTTCCTCAGACCTCGCCACATCCGCTGCAGTTCTGGGATGTAGGATGACACAAAGACCTCTCCCTGGGCCCCACGTGGGTGCAGAGGCCCCCAGTAGGCTGTCAGGGGAGCTCGGTGAAGTGGACATTCTTCCAATGAGTTGAAAGCTGAGTGTTTTGGTGCTGCTGTGTCACCAAACAGCCAGTCCTTTCCTGCTTTTGAGTTTCCTCCTTGGCATGCACACAACACATGAGAAATAACTTTGGGGGTTGAGAAGAGCCGAGGCTGGGTAAAGGGAGTGCAGATGGGGGGCTTGCCCGGGAGGTTCGATGAGCTGCAGATTTGTCTTACTCATAAGACTACAATTTCACTCTGAACATCATTAATCAGTTCAAGAGCCATAACCACAGCCATGTGAAGCCACCCTACAATAATCAACGAGAGGAGTCCCAAGTCGGGAGGGGCTTTGGGAGGTAGTTCAAAGCTACAAAAGTGCTGTCAGCGTGGATAGAGGCTGAAGCACCACAGGCGGGCAGGGCCCCAGCTAGACCACACCCCAGGAATCATCGCACCCAATCCCTGCACTCACAGCCCAGAGTTGCCATGGCAGCTGCATAGGCCCTGAAGACAGTCCCCAAACTGCATGGAAAAAGTCAAACAGGTGTTTCACCTACTTAGCTCTTCTGCTAATTCTCTGCTTGGCTTTTGCACAGTAGCTGAGTATCTAGAAGCATTAAACCAACAACCCAAACTCCTGGTCCTAGCTGCTAGATCTTCAGAAAGATCTCAGATTATTGGGGCTCTAAAGCTATGCATCCTCCCCACCATCTCAAATAAAGCTTCCTGCATGTGGCACAACAGGAAGTAGACAACTTGCTGCACTTCTAGGATGTTGTTTGCTCATTGTTTTCTGTTACCCAGGGGCCTGCAAGGTACCCAGGTCCAAGAGCACACCTCTCACCTGTGTCTCCCACTTAGTCATGGGTGGGAACACAGAGGGATGACAGTCCTGGAGTCCCCAGCCCTGTGGCTACAGTTCCCTCAGTTTCTCCTCTTGTTTATCACAGGCACTCACCTTCCTCCCTACTCCGTTGGGCATCCTATGCTGGTGAAGAAACTTTACACTCTAGTTGATTAGTCCATCTCCTAGGACAGGAAGCCCAGGCACAAGGTCCTTTGCCTTGGAGCAAAGATTCAGAAGTGAAAACGGAAGTGTCCTAACTCAGATATCCAGAGCCTTCAAATGCTGTCACTGATGTTTCTCTGTCACCCGTGGCTGAGTGCCTCCTCCTTTTCAGATGGTGGCACATGAGCAATCCGCAGTGACTGCAGGGGGAAGGGAGGAGAGAGTGCACCACAGGAGGAGTGGGGGAGGCAGCTGCAATGTGACGATTCAAACACAACTTCGCCGAGAATGGGGACCGCGTTGGCCTCTTGGTTCACCCACAGACTTCAGAAACCAAGATTCTACCCCCAAACAAGCATGGAAATCAGTTTGAAAGAAGAAGAAAATAATCAAACGTTTTTTAAAGAGTCCCTGCTTTGAAAATTGAAATTCTGATTTTTTTCTTTCTTTTCAGCAAAAATGGGCTAATTGGTTCCATCATGCACCATCCATCTGGCCATAATGGCAAAGCTTTCTTCTTCAGGATTACATCTATATTCTTTCCTCTCTGCTCTAGACCCAGGGAGAGAGACCCAACCTTTTGTCCTATTACTCCCGGAATGGGGGCCAGGGAGGAGGAGAGGGCCTGAGGATGTTTTCCTTTCCCCGTTTCCCTAAAGAGAAGCAGTGTCTCCGTCAAACCGCACACAGCCCTGAGCACCCCTCACTGACCCCAGTCTCCATGCCCATCTCTCCTTCAAATCACCAGGTACTTCCTGCTGCTTAGAACAATAAGCCCCAAGGGAAAAGGCTTGTGCTTCCTCACTGCCCGGCAAGGACCATACCTCTGTACGGCCTGATGCAACCAGGCCTAGCAACGTGGTCCCTCTGTGTCCCTAGGGGACAGGGCAGGGGTCAGGGCCAAGAAACGTGACCAGGGCAGGCTCAGGCCCCGGCACTGGTGCCTGAAAACACGCACCCGTCATACAAAGCCTGAGGCCTAGCACTGGGCTTCAGAGATAACACTGGTTTCCTGGACACAAAGGAACAACCCAAGCACGGGAGTTTATGGTCTACCTCCCAAAGAGAGTCTCATTAAATCTGCAAGTACTGCCGGGTGACAGGGACCACAGCGCTATTCCCTCCAGGGCAAACTCAAAGGAAACTTTTATCCACTGGGACAGGTACTTAGAGGAATGGTGCTATGCTCCTAAAAACCCATTTGGTTTTGATTCCCCCCAGAACAGGGCCAGTCCGCCCGGCGTTGCGCTTTCATCCTTGCACTCCAACCGGACGCAAATCTAAAACAGAGCCTCCAGACGGTGCATTTAACAGAGACTATATTTACCCATCACCGAATTGTCTTGACGTGTGCTTAATTACTTAAATGCCTTTAATCCCAAGCCTTTTCTTCTAACAAAATATAAACCAGTTTGGCTGGATGAATGATAAACCAGATGTTTACAACACACAACATGGTCTGGCTTCGGTCAAAATAATTAAGACGTCGTCTCCTGAGTGGGGAGGGGAGATGCCCAAAGCATACATTTGTTTAAATGCTCTGACACCAAAATGTCCATGACAATGTAGCTCCATCAATCTATAATTTTCTGACCCTGAAACAGCAATGATAACTTCCATATGAAGGAGCAAGAAAGGTGTTTGTCCTCCTCTAATATGGTCAAGGAGGCTTGGGTTTCTTTCCATGGTAAAGTGCACTTTAAATCATTCGGGTGGAGTAAACTTCCAGGGCCCTGGCACTGACCTTAGGAAACACGACATTGATTAAGGAGGCATCACAGGCTGAACCAAGTTTACGGTCACTCACAGGCTTGCACCACCGTGCAGAACCCAAACTCACAAGTATTTTCAGTCTCTGGACATTGTAGACAGTAGTCCCTAGTCCCCTACATCCAGCGGCAAATGAGAGGAAACAGTTGAGTTGTCCCTCCTGAAGGTTACAGAAGAATCCTAAAAAGTTAGAAGTTAGACCAAATCACCAAATGCCAGTCCACTTACACTTTTTCAAGGTCAGATCCTCTTGCTTTGTCTTTTTATACTAATTTTAAACACCCTCAAAAAAAAGGGAGAGAAAGAGAGAGAGAGGTTGACAGAGAGAGAAGAAAGAAAGGAAAGAAGGAAGGAGAAAGGAAGGAGGGAAGGAAGAGAGAGAGGGAGGAAGAAAAAGTCTAAGACACCTAGCTACCGGCTAGGGCATTAAAAGGGACTGAATGCTGAATGTTCATATAACAATGTCAGAAAAATAGGAAAAATTCAGCCCTTCACAGATAGACGTGGTTATCCTTGGGTACTTCGGAACACCAGTGGTCAAACCCCCAGAGGCAGGGCACTCTGCACTACTCTTTACATTTCCAAGTGTAAGTAGATCGAAAAGCCCACTACAGCTGCCATATCTTTATTTTTATCATAATTTTTTTCTGTACTCACTTTAGAGTTGCTAAGAATCACTTGGGTAGCTTGTTAGAAATGCAGATTTAGGACCCTGTCCCTGCAGAGCCTGATTCAGCACGTCTGCCGTGGGAGCCGGGCAAGTGCACCAGGTGATTCTGAGGCCAGCAGAGGCCAACCACACTGAGCGGAGTTGCCCATGGTCATGTGCAAAGGACTGATGAAGGAGTACAAACTTCTCCCAACCATCCTCACCAAGTGCTCTGCATCCTCCGTGTCGTCATCTTCCCTTTCACTGGAACTGTCCACTCCCACACTCTCTGAGGTCCACGGGCATCCTGCAAGCCCCCGTCCAGGCCGTAGCCCTGCTACCTGCTCTCTGAGAACTTTAGGAAAGCTCGTCCCCTTCCTGGGCCTCGTTGGCTCATGTGGAGAGAAAACCACGTGGCTCCGTTGAGTCACAGAGTCTGGGAAACAGAGCTGGAAAGGAGCTTCAGGAGCATTTAGAGGCCCCATTTGTTTCATGGGGGGAGAAACAGGCCCAGAGAGGGAACACAATTTGACCCAAGTTTTACAACGTGTTCATCCCAGAGCTGAAACTGGCACCCCCTTCTCCAGCCTCACCAGGTGTGCGCCTATCTTCCATCTTCTCCTTCCAGATGTGCTCTCTGTCCTTCTCTGTCTGACACGAACGGGCTCCCGTGCTCTCTGGCCTCCCCCACGTCCAGCAGTATTTAGACACCTGGCCTTCTGCCTAAATGGCCACTTGTGCGAGGCTACTTCCTCCACCCAATTCTGTCCTCCAGTGTTCTAGTGGCCTCTCTCCGTCCTTGTAGGTCTTGGATGGGAAGAGCTCTACTCTTGTTAACTCCAGGTTACTACACCACCCCTGGCACCCCCCAGCTCCCTGCCCATCCCTTTGTCAACAGTCTCTCTCTATATATACACGCCTGCCTTGAATCACCCTGATTTGAATATGCAATTTTCTCCTGTTGGAACCCTAACTGACCCTTTGGAATTGCTGCCATCATGTTTTCTGTGTTATCTGCTTCCCCTGCGTGTCCCTGTCTTCCCAGACAGCCATGTGGCTCACTCCCTCTTCTCAAATATGACCTCACCAGGAGGCCTTTTCTGACTACCCTGTATAAAATACCACCCACTCCCCCTTCACCTCTACCTCCTCTCTTGCTGTATTTTTTCCTTCTGACACTTATCTTTACCTGACATACTATCCATTTTACTTATTTCTTGGTTTGTTTTCTGCTTTCTGTCACTGGAACATGAGCCCCAAGTTACGGGGGCAGGGATTTGTGTTGGTTTGATTCCCTACTCTATTCCCCGGTTCTAGAATGTGAATGGCACATAGTAGGTGCTCAGGAAATAGTTGTTGAATGAATGAATGGCTGTTACATTGGGAAGAGCTCAGCTTCCACCTCTCTGGGAAACCTTTCCCAATAACTTCATCCATTTATTAACTGATTGATTTAAAAAGCAATGAAAAAGAGCCAAAAAAACCTAGGTTATAAGTCTGGCTCTAAATCTCTCACTGTGGGCATGCCAGTTAATCTCTCTGCTGTGAAACTAGTTAATATATGTGGAAGCTAGTTTGAATCCTAGTGCAAAGGATCAAATCAGATAATGTGTATGAAAGTGTTCTGAAAAGCACACAACTGTACACATGCAAGGGGTCCTTACTGTTTTGGTTACAGTAATACCTTATTTGTAGAGGGACCTCTTGTCTGGTAATCTCAGCACTCACAACAGGAAACTTGAAAGAGAGAAAAAGTATCTAGACCGCTAGAAACCACGAACAGCTAAAGCAGATCTCATAAAAGCCACTCCTCAATGTGCCGCACCTTATCCACAGCGGAATCCTCAGACCCTCCTTCAATGCCTTCTCACACTCTCCTTACCCAAAATTCTAATGAGCTTGTTTTCCTGTCTCCCAAACTGCAAAGCAAAACTGAAATAGTAAAACTCAGTGAGGGAGGTTACCAGGGTCAAAAATTCAAGGCATCAGAGCAGCGTTGGGAAAGCAATCCTAGTGATATTTTGGCAATCCTTGAGAGAACATGAAAAACCATGTGCTCATAATAGTGATCTTGAGCCATCCAGAAAAATTTACATATACGTTTACCTGGAGAACATACGTAGAAATGTTCTACATAAGCAAGCAGGGGACTGTGTGATAAAGTTTAACAAGATATCTACCCAAAACGCAGTCGCTGCAGACAGCCAGAGCCACGCCACTGACCATGTTCCCCTTTCACTTTGGGTCAAAGTTAAATTTGCAGCTCAACTGTGGAAACTAGAGGACCTTCTGGTTTGAATATTTGTATTCTATTTTTGTCTCCTCGTTTTGACATTCTATTTTAATTTGTGTTTTTCCTGGTTCTTATTTTTTAATTTATTATTTATATTACACTGTTTTATTGTTTTTCTTGCAAGCCACGTCAGAAATTTCATGGAACAAGGCAGGAATACAAATAAATCAATACATACCACTTGTATATAGGTTAATGTTTTGCAAAAGTAGGCATTCAATAAAAATGTATTGTCTACAAAGAAAAGAGTGATAATACTAGATAAACAGATATATTTCTAAAATGCTGTTATCTTTATTATCTTTTCAATATGCTAATTT
>JAQIFY010002449.1:0-13334 GCA_028533085.1 Varecia variegata | reverse complement strand
GTAGGTGTGGTAAAATTCAGGTGTGAACCCATCTGGACCAGGGCTTTTCTTTTTGGGAAGGTTTTTTATTGCTGTTTCGATTTCAGATCTAGATATTGGTCTATTCAGGAATTCTATTTCTTCCTGGTTGAGTCTGGGAAGGCTGTTTTTTCACTGTTGCATTTTAAAAGTTCTTTATATATTCTAGGTACTAGTCCTTTTTGCCATACATTGTTTGCAAATACTTTTCCCAGTCTATAGCTTGTCTTTTCATTCTCTTCACATAGACTTCCCATAACAAAAGCTTCTAATTCTGATGAGGTTGAATTTATGAATTTTTCCTTTATGGATAATGTTTTGGTGTCAAGTCTAGGAACTCTTTGCCTAGCCCTAGATCCCAAAGACTTTCTCAAATGTTTATTTCTAAAAGTTTTATGTTTTAGATTTAAGTCTATGATCCATTTGAGTTAATTTTTATATATTAACAAATTTTTAAAATTATGTTAATTTTTACAATTTTGTTTGAGGTTTAGGTTAAGTTTCATTTTTTTGCCTATGGATGTCTAGTTGCTCTGACACTATTTGTTGAAAAGGCTATCCTTCTTCCATTGAATTACTTTTGCAACTTTATCAGCAGTATTTTTAGCATAATTGTGTAAATTGCTCCATTGATATATATTCCACCTATGTATGTATCAATACCATACTGTATTGGTTATTTTAGCAATATAGGAGGCCTTAATATCCATGTAAAGTAATTTAGTAATTTCTCCCACTTTATTCCCTTTTACAAGATTTTTTTTAGCTATTCTATGGCCTATGCCTTTCCATATAAATTTTAGAATAAACTTGTCAATGTCTACAAAACACCTTGCTAAGATTTGGTAAGAATCATATTAAGCATGCAGATAAATTTGAGGATAATGGGCATTTTCACTATGCTGAGTCTTCTGATCCACAAACACACTGTCTCTTCATTTATTTAGGTCTTCTCTGATTTCATTCATCAGTGTTTTGTAATTTCAGCATAGAGATCCTGTGTGTGTTTTGTCAAGTTTATACCTAAGTATTTCGTTTTCTTTGGAATGACTATAAATAGTTTGTTTTTTTAAATTTCATTTTCTGTATGTTTATTTGTTAGTATATAGCAATGCAATTGATTTTTGAGTGTTGATCTTGTATCCCACGACCTTGCTGAATTCACTTATTAGTTCTAAGTAGGTGTCTTGTAGATTACTTGGAATTTTCTACATAGACAGTTCTGCTGTCTGTAAATAATGACAATTTTATTTCTTCTTTTCCAGTATTTATGCCTTTTATTTCTTGTTCTTGTCTTATTGTAGTGGCTAGAACTTCCAGTATTATGCTAAATAAGAGTGGTGAGAGTAGATAGAAATCTTTGCCTTTTCTCAATCTTAGGAAAAAGGCATTCAATCTTTCATTATTAAATATTATATTAGCTGTAGTTTTTGGTGTTTTTTTTTTTTGGCAGAGGCTCTTTATCAGGTTGAGGTAATTTTCCTTAGTTCCTAACTTGCTGAGAGGTTTTTTTGTCATGAATTGGTGTTAGATTTTTGTCAAATGCTCTTCTGCATCAGTTGAAGTGAGCATATGATTTTTCTTCTATAGCTTGTTGACATGGTAGATTACATTGATTGAATTTTTAATGTAATTCTCATAATTATTATAGCCAGTAGCTACTGAACACTTATACCCTTACCCCATTTAAACATTGCAGCAGTCATGTGAGATGGGTACAATTATTATCAGCCTAATTGTATGAAGGAAAAAAAACAAGCTCAGAGAAGTTAAGGAACTTGCCTAAAGTCACACAGCCAATAAAGGGCAAATTTTGGAAGTGAACCCAGGACTGGTCCACATTATTTACTCCATCTTCCGACTCTGCTAGCCTCCCTTCAGGTGCTGATCAGAAATTCCTTAGCATAGGAGTTTCTACCATTGTAAATAAACAGGGGAACTTGACTATACTAAGTAGGCTCATCACAAAGATAAGGATTCTCTCTCTCCTTTTTTGTTCTTGAACTTAAACAATAGATCCTTTCCTGGAAGTCATCAAAACTGGTGTTGAGTCAGAGCCAAAACTCTTGGAAATGCTTTCTTGGGAACCATGGGTGGGTAGGGGTAGCAGACGGAGTAATGATTAAACCCAATTATCCCAATTTCCAACATTAGCTAGGGTGGCTGGCAGAGCTTTCTAACCCAGAGATGATACTGCCTATCAAGCTGCACTTAAAAAGAATTATGTGTGTGCAATATCTATCTGACATTCTCCTTCAGCGACACACCGGTGACTCAGAAGGGGATTTCATAGCAGAGCAGGAAAAGCTACTTCATGCCATTGTTTTCCCCAAATGATTAAAATAAACATATTTCCTTGTTGTTAGAAACTCTTTTTCATTTTTTCAAATAAACAAACCCGAGATTTTTTTCTCTAGTCTGCTTAATGGCATACCACAGACAAAGGAGACATTTGACACAAACACTTTGGGAGCAGAATTTACAGTGTTTATTAAATTTCGCTTTTTTTCTTTGTTAATTCAAATAAACATTTCCCTCCTCTTTTAAAGGAAAAAAGTATCTGGGGCCAACTTTTTTAGATCCTCTTCTTTCTCTCTTTCTCTCTCTTCCTAAGCCATGATCCCCTCCCCTGCATCTCACAGTATGTCTTTTTCCTCAAGCTTTCCTCCCCTGAGTTTTTTTCTTTACTTTCAGATAGAAATTTCAGAGAAAGGCACATGTCCCAGTTTCTCCAGTTCTTATTTCTCCAAAACTGGCTTCGGTGACTGTGGCTTATGTTGTTTTGCTCAGTAGACTCAACTTTTACACATACCTCCCTTCTCTTCAAAAGCTACGATGCACCCCCTACCCTCTGTCCAGCCCAGAGGCAGTATGGTAGCCATTTCACCCTCAAGATATCCAAGAATGGGATCATTTCTTGACTTTTCCTTCTAGTGGGTCCAAAGCCTGGGGGATTTCCTTTATTTGGTTTCCTGGGCTCCCTTGAGCTATTTCCTCATTTTTCACCTTTCTATCTGAGGGCATCAGTCAGTTCAATAAGCTCTTATATGTTCATCTAAAGCAGAAGTGAAATAAATAAATAAATCAGGCTCCATTATCCAGTTGTCTGTGATCCAAATTCTGTGAAGGTGAAAGGACCTCTTTCTGGAAAAATAACTGGGTCAGGCCAGAGCTGCCATTCAGCATTGGCAAAGTGGACAGCTGCCTCCTGAGGACTAATAACCACCTCCCCTCCTTACTCACTGAGATTTTAGATCTCTTTCTCACCAGTCACAAAGAGCCTGCCAAGGCAGGGATGGGGAAGAGGAGAGACAGGTTGACTGTCATTTTCCTAGGGTGGGAAACAACCTGAGCAGGTATGGCCAGAAGGAGTGGTGGAGACAGCTGAGGGACACAGTGCCTCAAGCCCCTTGAGGGAGTGGATGAAAAATCACCTTGCAGCAAGAATAAGGCCTCAGGGCAGGGAGGCTGAGTTCTCTTTAAGACTAACAGTGAGTATACAGTAAATTTGTTCCTGGCTTACCCTAGCCTGGGTTAGCCTGGGCCCAGCCCCAAATGACATGTTCTCCTTGGCCAAATGCTATTCCCTGTCAGGTCCAGGTGATTTTCCAGGCCTGTTCAGAAGTATCAGTGTGCCCTGGCTATCCTACATGCTGCAAATTCTATTTCTCTCACAGAGAAGAGTTCTCTGAAGAACAGTAATGTGCAGCTGAGTGGACCTTTAGCTGGTGGGGTATTCTGGGTTCTGACAGCTGCAAGACAAGAACACATTTCCTGGCCACCATTAGTCAATGTCATCTTTGTGGCTCCAGAAATGTATCTTCAAGTAACAAAATATGTTGATTGGCTAAACCACAGCAGCTAGTCTGGACTGGGCTGGACTAGATCAGATTAGAGCAGAGACAAGCATTGTGAGGTATTCATAACACTAATGTTGGCTGAGGTATCAGCATCTCCCCCACCTTATTCACTGCTGTCCCTACAATTATAGAAATAATGAGGCAGGAATAGCTAAACACACTTGGAGTTGGCAAGGAAAAAGCCAAAATTGCAGAAATGGAGAGCATGCTTGTGGGGAAAGGGAGAAAAAGGAGAGGGAATAAGATAGACCTTTACATAGAAAGAGGCTCAAGACTCCAGAAAGTGTCTCTGGCTAGACAGGAATTGGCAGTTAGGTACCAAGAAGTCTGAGGAACAGATGAGTCTGGTGATTCAATAAAGCTGAGTCAAAGACAAAGGCATCAGGAGGACTCTGGAGGGCAGAAGAGCCAGCCTGATCAGGGGCTACCTCCTAGACAATGAATTGTTCTTAGGAGGTGAGTTATACCAAATGTTTTTCTGGAACAGGAATATCCCCTGGATACACCAATTCCAATAATGACTAGCCAACATTTATTGAGTCCATGCTATGTGCCCATGCTTGATCAGAGTACTAACATACTAGACCATAAGCTCACAGCCCAGTCAGTGGTAGAATTTTGATCACAATCCAAGGTGATCACCACCTCCCAGTCACTGTGCTCAGTCATAGGGATTCAGCAGTGAATAAAGCAGTGTGGCCTCTAGAGATAGCTGTGCATTTACCAAAATCCTTTCCCTCTTTTTCCCCAGCACACAACTAGACTACATTCCACAGCCTTTTCTTGCAGTTACATGTGGTTATGTGATTGAGTTCTAGCAAACAGAGTGTGAATAGAAGTGATGTGTGCCACTTACAGACCCGGCCCATTAAAAAAAAAAACAAAACACCTAAGGTGTATGATCTCTCTTTTCCCCCATTAGTGGGCTGGATATGGATTCTCAAGGGAATTTTGGAAGCCACATGTTAAAGATGGTAGCACCCTCATCAGCCTGGGTCCTAAATGTGACTTCATGGAGCAGAACGTATTACACTACTACCCACTCTCCTGCCATCACCAGCTAGATGTTATTTGAGTGAAAAATAAACTTTTACTTTGTCAAACCATTGAGATTAAGATTTTGGGATTTATTTCTTACTAAAGCTAGCATTATCTTAACACCAAAATCACTGGTCCTTGCTTTCGTGAAGCTCACAGGTTAGTGGGTATACAGTAGAGGAATTTGCAGAGTCCTATGGAAACATAGAGGAGTAAGTGACCCACTTAGTCTAGGGCAATGGCAGAAGACTTCATGTAGACTGTAACATTGGAGATATGTCCTGAAGGAGAAAAAGATTCCCCATAAGAGACAGTGAATCAGGTTGAGGGTGGCATATGCAAAGGCCCCAAAATGAGAGAGCTCAAGGACAGTATGGCTGAAGAGCAAAAGGAAACAGTGTTGGGGGAGGCCCCTGGGTGTTCAAGCACTGAAGAGAAAAGAAAAAATGCCAGGCCTCTGTGGGGATATGTCTGTGTGACCCCAGGCATCAGCATATTTGGAAACATCTGGAGGTGTGGAGTAGGCCAGCATGAGACAGTCTCCTTCATGACGTCAATCCAAGCCAATCCCCAAACAAGAAGACCAGGGGTCAAGAAATGAAGGCTGTAACCTCGGTTCTTGCTGTTCATAAGTCTGGATTCCCTGACTCCTACCCTAAACCCCGTCCCTCAACACTCTCACCCCTATTTACTGGGGAAGAAGCTCAATAAGTGGTCTTGCCCTCACCCCTCCCATTTACAGAGGTTGCTCTTCTAGGCAACAATCCACCATCTGTGCTCTGCAGCTGTGGCCTGTGAACACCTTCCAGGAGGCAAGATCCCAGGAGCCAAAAGTTGAAGGGAAAGAGCAACCACCTGCATGTTCTGTTGTGTCTGATTAATTTCAAACGAATATTCCAGTGCTTCAGATGTTCCTGGACAACTCTCCGACATCCTGCAATTAGCCTAAATGGATGTGTTCCATGCAGGAAGATGGAATGAGGGTGACTCTGATTTGAGAGGTGAAGATGAATAAGTAAAACCATAGACTGAACTGGAAGGGACCTTTGAGATCACCCCACTTGAAATGCTTTGTGTAACAGATGAGATAACTAAGGTTCAGGAAGGGGTCATGGTTTGCCTTAACGTCAGAGTGAGTCAGTAGCACAGACAGGGTCTCCGGGTCTCAATTCCCAGCCCAGTGCTCTTTCCACTATACTAATCAAGCATCTAGACCAGTTGGAAGAAGCATGCTAAACGCTACTGATGAAGGAAATAGTGGGTGGTTCCAAGGCAGGGAAGTTGAACATCCAGCCAAAATGTTACAGACAAGGATCAGTCATATGTTTTCCGTTTATAGTCTTTCCACTGGGCTGCATGTTTCTGAGAACAATAGGCAGAGGAAAAATTAATTTGAGCCTCTGCCTGGTCTACTTTGTAGAAGTAGGAGACAGTCATGTCTCTGATCTGATTTGAGGGGTACTAAAGAGGCTCTATGGCCCCAGAAAATCTTCCCTATCAGCCTGCTATTTCAGGTAAATATTGCTTTTCCTGGAGGATGCCTTTAGAACAGCCTTGGAAAGAAAACACTGAATGCTGTTTCCAGCCACTAAAGTCCTATGAATTAGGCATATATTTGACTTCCAGGGATTCTATCAATCTACATTGAGGAAAGCAGCAAATGATATAAACCAAGGACCTAATCAATAGATCATAAAGTACTTGGATTTTCTTAGAACTCTCTGGTCCACCTATAGAAAGTGGCCTGCTTGGGAGACTAATTGCAGTGAGAAAATAGCCCAGAGATGTGGATGGGGCCTAGAAATCCAGATTGCCTTATACTGCAAGCTCCAGAAATCTCTGTTGTATGCACACTTCAGTTCTAATCACTGCCATCCTGAGGTCTCAATGGCCATACCCTTGAACTTGCCACACAAGGATTCCTCTCTTCACTTCTTACTGCACCTGGATTCACAGTGATCACGTCCACTCCTGATTTCTGAAATTAGTATAGTAGGTGATAGTATACAAAGCTCTCTCTCCCGTACCTTACTAGGCAGGTAATATGGGTAATCTTACGCTCCTCATTTTACAAATAGGAAACCTGTGGCTCAAAGAGATTAAGTGACTTGCACAAAGTCATAAAAGCAATAGAAGTCACTGTCAAATCAAACTGGCACCCAAGTGTTCTGTCTCCAAATCATGCCTTCTTTCTCAACACCAGTATTTCCCAAAGTATTCTTCACAGAGCACAAGTTCACTGAGAATTATGTTGGTAGAAAGGGGAGTTCCATAATCTAATAAGCATTTGCTTCTTTTTCTACTCTCCTAGGAACACCAGCATATTAGAGGCTCTGAGAAGTAACCTACCTGTATAATCCAGAGTTTACAAACAGTGTTTATGAATAAGAAGAGCTCACATTAATTGGGCACTTACCATGCTAGGCCCTGTGTGAAGTACTTTACATGCATTAGCTTATTTTATCTTCCAAATAATCTTATGATCTTCATATTGTGCTTATCCCCATTTTACCAATGATGAAATTGAGGTTCTGAGAGATAACATGACTGGCTCAAGTTCACACAATAAGAACATGACCAGAAGTGTTCTCAAACTCAGCAGCCAGAGTCTCTATACAATATCTGACCACAGAAATTTTCTGTCTAGAAACTCTGTTTATATCCCACAGAACTAGCCTCTTGCAGAGGCAACTTTGGGAAATGTAGTCCCTCATTCACCAATCTCTTTACAACAACCTTGCCTTGTTCCTTCTGCCTCACCTCTCAATACCCAGCAACAATGTTACTTTCAACCACTGAGCAGTAAACCCACATGCTGGAATGTAAGACAGATATTAGGTAAGGGGCAGGCAAAAGGGTATATACAGCATGAGCACTATGCCAGGAGGGTGGCCAAAGACTGGGGCCCTGAAAGATGAGACAGGAGGACATCACCCAACTGTTTCATAGTTTTGCTCTCCATGCTCAAAGGCAGAATTATAACAGAATTCTCAGTTGAAGCAATCAAGCCTGTCTTCTCTCTATCTAGCAGGGTAACTGGAGTGATATATATCTACTGTTCTGGCTGCCAATGATTGTAATGTCAGGTAAATGGATCAAGGTCGGTCAGTTCAATTGAAAGGATTAAATATCAGTCAAAACCACTGTGTAATGGTCCCACCAATGGGTGTGGGCACACACATATGTGTGTGTACACACAGACTCAGTGCCAATAAGACTGGCTGATGAGGTCAATTTAGTCAAACAACCAGTCAATTTAGTGGAGAGGAAAAAAAAAAGTAAGTCAAAGGAGATGCTTGACTAAACTAATCAGTCAGTTCAATCCAGTCACTCAGTCAGCAGAAAGGCTCTGATAGGCATAGCTCAGTTGTCTTTCGGGATATGGAGAGTGACAATGAGGCACAGAACCCAGAGAAAGAGAGGTGAATTGCAACACATTTAACATTTAGGTTAAATGTGAGAAAAAGCTTTTTGACAATAATGTCCAAAAGTCTCCTGTGAAAGGAATTTCACAAGCAAAACGCAATGGGAAAACTTCAATAGAGAAATAACCTGAGAGAAAACATTTGCAACGCATAAGGAAGACTAAGAGTTGTAGCCCTAACATTTTTAAATGCTCTTACAATTTGATATGAAGACAATCCGTGCAACAGAAAATGGCAAACATTATGAACAGGCACATCACAGCAGAAAATCTCCACCTGCTGACTCAGAGTCACAGCAGAAAGTATTTCAGAATGCAAATGGCCAAGCCATATATGACAATCAAAGATTCTCAACCTGACAAGGAGTCAGGGAAATGCACATTAATATAATAAGGAAATCCTTTTTACCCTTCAGATTGAAAAATATAAACTTAAAAAAAGACTGATAGTATTCAATGTTGGTGAGCACTCTCTCATACACTGCTGGTGGAAATGGACATTGCTTCAACTTTTTCTACTCTGGTAGTAGTTACAAAAATCTTAAATCCATATACCCTTTGACTCAGCATTCTCACTGTGGGGAAAGCATAAGTATTTAAGGATATATAAGGAATGCAAAGTGGCATTATATATAGTGGCTACAAAAACAAAAACAACATAATATCTACTAACAAGGAAATAGTAGAATAAATTAAGTTACATCCATCTAACAGAATATTCTGAAGGAATTTTTTAATGGATTAGATCTATAGTACTGACCTGAAGGAATGTCTGTGACATATTGTTAGGTGAAAATAGGTTGCAGAATAATGTATATAATGTAATCTCATTTTTGCAAACCAAAAAGTGGGCAGGACTGTGCATTTATGTGTGTGTACCTATATATAAAATTATGGAAATACACACATAAAGCTAATAATATTAATTACCTTGGGGAAATAGAGGGAGAAGAGTGGAACTACTATTTTTTCTTCATATACGGTTTTTGTTATGACAGAATATATTACGTTTTTGAAGTAGAAAATATTAACATCTTTATTATGGAAAAATCATTGTTTTTTAGTTATCAAAAAATAAAGTAAAAATGCTTAAAGGCATTTTCCACTCTTAAAATACTTTATCCCAATACCCCAAGGTCTACTAGGAAACAACAGATGGCACTTTCCCACTTCTAGAATCATTCCGTGTAAACCCAAGAGAAAGAATTCTTTCTTCCTACTGGTTGGGAAGTCTGTCACAGTGGAAGCTGGGCTATTTGGAAGCTATGTTGTGGAATCAGGGCCAAAGGCCAGTGCTGACGCCCAGGGTCAGATGACAGAGTGTATGTTCATCACACAGGGTGTGTGACTTCAACTGAAATACGAAGAACCTGATTTCTTATGTGGCTCATAAACCAGTTCTGAAGGCATTTCCCAAAAAAGAAGTCTAAAATGTTTGGGTGGTAGCAGCCACTTTGATGTAAGCCTGTTCCCCCAAGATTGTTATTTGGAGGGACAACACTCAACCACTTCAAAGTGTTTCTAGTCTCTTGGTATAAAAATATTTTGTCCGAGGCCTTTATCAAAAAGTCCCAAAACAATAAATGTTGGCATGGATGCAGAAAGACAGGAACACTCATACACTGCTGGTGGGACTGCAAACTGGTGCAACCTCTGTGGAAAGCAATATGGAGATACCTTAAACAGATACAAGTAGACCTACCATTTGATCCAGGAATTCCATTATTGGGCATCTACCCAAAAGAACAAAAGACATTCTATAAAAAAGACATCTGCACTCAAATGTTTATAGCAGCACAATTCACAATTGCAAAAAAGTGGAAACAACCCAAGTGCCCATCAATACATGAGTGGATTAATAAAATGTGGTATATGTATACCATGAAGTTCTACTCAGCTATAAGAAATAATGGTGATATAGCACCTCTTGTATTTTCCTGGATAGAGTTGGAACCCATTCTACTAAGTGAAGTATCCCAAGAATGGAAAAATAAGCACCACATGTACTCACCAGCAAATTGGTTTCACTGATCATCACCTAAGAGCACATTTAGGAATAACATCAATCAGGAATTGGGCAGATGTGGAGGCGGGGAGGGGATGGGTGTATACATACATAATGAATGCGATGCACACCGTCTAGGGGATGGACATGCTTGAAGCTCTGATTAAGCGGGGGGACAAGGGCAATATACGTAACCTAAACTTTTGTACTCCCATAATATGCTAAAATAAAAAAAATATTTTGGTCTGTTGATATAAAAAACACAAAAAGGCAGTCTCATTTGATAGCCATTCCAATTCTGCTATGTGCAATAACTACCTAACCTTGGATATGTATGTACTTTTAATTCAACCTTTGAGGGAATTGCTTCAATGGTTTCAAGTGATTTTTCAACTAGCTTTTGCACAGCTCTCCTGCTGTCACTACAGTCTCATGGTCCTGAGCCTGGCACAGTGAAAACTGACCTCATATGCAAAGCCTAAAGGATTCCATAGTTACTTCTTCTGCTACTACCACTACTGAGAGAGGCTGCTATTTTTGAGTGTGTATTTACCATGTGCCAGGCATTGTGTCAAGTGACAAAGAAACAGAGTCACCAGGAGATTAAGTAACTCATGTAAGGCCACACAGCTAGTATGATTTGGAGCTGGAGACTAACACCAATCTAATTCAAAAGCCCTTTGCTCTTAACCTCTTTGTTATTTGCCCTAAAGGGCCACAATAGTTATCTAGCTTCAGTTCTCCGTCTATTAATTCATTCATTCATTCACTCATGCATTAATTCTACCCAATTTACTGAGCACCTACTATGTGTAAGGCATTGTGCTGGAGATACAGAGAAAAATAAGACATCATTTCTACTCTTGAGAAACTTACATTCTGATGTAGGATATAGTTAAGCAACCATAGGTATAATGCAGTGTGACAATACAACATATACAAGAAACTATGGATGCTTGAGATGAGGAGCAGCTGGCCCTGCCTGGCAGCAAAGGGAAGACAGTTGTTTCAGGGTCAGGGAAGTCTTGGTTGGAAAGAGGCCATCTTAACATTTATAAAGGTCAAATCACCAATCCTGACTTTTCTTTATTATTTTTGTTAGGATCTAGAAAATATAAGATATATGAAAGCCCCTGAAAAAGGAAAGGGCAGGATGAGCCACATGAAAAGAACACAATCTTCCCTTTTATTAAAAAAAAATGGTGAACAACCTTTAGGTCCCTGAAATTACTGTGATCGGGTCACTTGCTAGATACTTTCACTAATGCAATCAGATGCAATTAGAAATAAAAGCAAAGCACTTGATGAATTGCAAGCAGGCCAAAGTCATCACAGCATGAAAGTTGCTTGGATTGCTTGATATACATGGACAGGGAACTGTGGGTCAGCTTTTTGACATCTGATGTGTGTGAGAAAGATTCTCTATCCAACAGAGTAAGTACCGTCTTAGGCTAGGTTATTTGAAGTTTATTGTGAGAAGAGGAACTTAGTGTATCTCAGAATTTATGTTCTTTTAAATCTCACTTTATATTACCTTGTCTTTAAAAGTCACAGAATATTTAGAGACAATAATTTATATTGATGTGGTTATAAAGGGTTTTCCTTTCATAAGATAAAGAGAAATTGGGTCATGTTAATTTAGCTTCTCTTAGTTTCACGTTAGAAGATGGCCATGGAGAGGGCTGACAAGACGCAAATATTCGCATAAGCTAAAAGAACCTTGTGGTTACCATGGGTCCAAGCAGACAAAGTCAAGTACATTCAGGAGGTTAATGAGTGTGGCTGAGGACCCCAAGGTTCTGAGTATGGAGTCATTAGATCAGGCCAGGTGTAGTGAATTCTATTATGAAAAGCAGTTTGGATAGCAATCCAGAAAGACCCAGTCCCAAACATCATAATCCCAAATGTTGAAATCCTGAAAGTTCAAAATCCCTAAGTCTGAAATATACAATGTCTAAAATCCCAAAAATCATAATCGCAGGATAGTTGCATCATGTTAGTTGGGACTATTACCTTGTTATTGTTTTTATTTGGAAATTAAGTATGGTTTAAGGAGATGCATATGAGTGCCAAATTGACAAGGGATGGACTTGGGGGTTTAATTTTAAGTGTCAACTTGACTGGATTGAGGAATACCTGGAAACCTGGTACAGCATTGTTTTGAGTGTGTCTGTGATGGTGTTTCCAGAGGAGATTACTGTGTGAGTCTGAGTGGACTAGGTGGGGAAGATCTGCCCTCAGTGTTGGTGGGCACCATCCAATCAGCTGGGGGCCTGGAGAGAACAAGTACAGAAGGCAAACTGGTCTCTCTCTCAGAGTTGGGAAGGACTTTTCTTCTGCTGCCTTGGACATCAGAAATTTGACTCCACAAAAGTGCATTATCACAACGTTGACTTTGTGTGTGTACATAAGAACATTGAACCCTCACTAAATGAAGAGATGTCTTTTTTGTACATGTGCATTTGTGAAAGATAAAATTTCTTGAGATCTCAGCTCTCAGGGTGACTGCATATGCAGTGGTGACCCATCACAGTTTCTGATTGATTTCATCAAAAGACTTAAATCATTCTATTTTAGATTACTGTAGTTACAAAGCCAGGTTCGTATAATGACCAATTGTAGTGAGATGCATTTATACATTTCCCTTCTTGACCTATTTCTTCATGAATATGGTTCATCTGCTCATAACTGTTATACTCATGCGACTATCATTAGTATACCTGAGTGTTCATGCTTGCAAAAATATGTGTGTTATTATTGCCCATTTTATCATGGCCTATGAAGTGTTCTGTTGTGTTTTTATACGTTTCTCAAATAAGTCCCCTTTTAAAAATGTAAATAAGTATCTTTTTTTATTTCAGCTTATTATGGGGGTACAAAAGTTCTGGTTATATATATTGCCCATGTCTCCCCCATCCCCCCGAGTCTGAGCTTCAAGCGTGTCCATTCCCCAGACAGTGCACATCCCACTCATCATGTAGGTATACAC
>JAQIFY010002448.1:0-13334 GCA_028533085.1 Varecia variegata | reverse complement strand
AAAAAAAATGGTTTAAGGAAAAGATCTAGAATATAGCAATCAAAATGATCTAGGGGCATTGAGAGTTGTAATATATGTACTTGGCTAAAAATGAGGCATATTTCTGAATGGGTAGTTGATAAAAAAAAAATCTTCAAAGCCATGGTCAGGGCTAGCATGAATGCTGACTATCAGGGAGCACATCTCACGTTGGCAGTACTGTTTCCACCTGAAAAGAAAGCCTGCGCCCTCCCTTCCCAAGAAAGCAGTAGAAGATGGCAAAAGAAATTCATTTCCCACTGAACGATAAATTACGAAAGACGGTTACATTTTAACTTATCACTAAATGCTATTTAGGAAAAGATTGAAAGGCATTTGTGATTTTTCTCATCAGTGTCCATCTGGGCAAAGTAAAAAAAAAAAAAAAAAAGTGACGGGAAATTTATTTTCCAAAAATAATTAGAGAAGGGGTCTCAGTTAAGGTTGAAACTCAGTGGTAGAAATACACTGTGGAATGTGCTTAACCTTAACACAAAATTTCAATACAACAATGGTAAATCTTAGACTATAGCCTTTTGGTAAAACGTTTGGAATTAAGTGTACCTTTGCCTCATCTGTGGGTCTGTGTGGAAGTAAGTGCATGTTGTTTGGAAATCAGTGTTGTTCAGGAGTCATCTCTAGAATCTAGCAAGCAGGATTGCTCAGAGCTGCGTGCAAAGAGTGAACGGCAGGGAAGAAATAAAAAGTCCAGGAATCTAGCGAGAACAGCACAAGCACAAACTGAATAGAAAGATTTTTAGTTCTTCTGCATGATGTTGGACCACCCCTTAGTGGATGTCTGGTCTTCCAGGAGAGAGTAACTTACTCATCATTTAAGTAAAGAAGTGAAAATTGAGATGGTCAAAGATGGTAGAAGACGGTTGCATAAGCATCTTGCCATTATCCCCAGACTACACTGGGTCTGCACATTAAGCGAGCATAGAAGAAGGCATTTTAACAGGAGACCATTGTTGTTTCAGAAGAGTGATAAATAGTGATGCCTCCAATTACAGGCTGCTCCAATTACAAGCCAGATGTAAGAATCAGTGCCCAAAAGGAAGGCAGGAATGTCTTGCCAAATTAATGAAGCAGGCCTAGAGTCCATTTTAAAAGTAAAATATAAACCTTAAAAGAATGAATTGCTGCATTAAAATTAGAGGTACCGGAAACATGGGGAGATTAAGATTAGAAAGGATAGGGCTAACCAAAAATGGGGAGAGAGCTAAGAAGTACAGAATGAAATTGAATTCACTCAGTCAGGAGTCTGGAGCAGGCTGAGCCTTGGGCTTCTGGTTAAGCCACCAACAAGAAGAAAACACCTTGCTAAGGGATAAGTCTAGTTAGTATCATCTCATGTAAGTTCCCTAAGCTAGGAGGTGTCGCAAGGGAGGTACCCAATCCCGTTCTCCAGACATAATACCCAGGGCTTCCCTCCATGTACAAACTGCACTCAAAGTCAAGGTGTTTAGTCATAAGGCACACAGGCATATTGCTTGGAAAGAATACTCAGAATGCAGCAACATTTTAGAAGAAAATTCAAATCCACTTGCCTTGAAATGGCCATAAAGAATGTCACCATCTAGGCAATTTATAATTCATCTATTACATGCTGACTTAAAAGAAATGTATTAATAAATAACAACTGCATGATTTTAGGAAACAAACTATACACCACAAATTTCCAACATTTTTGCTCTCACAGGTGTCTTTTATTATACTTTGTCTAGTAAACAAATGGTGTTTATTAAAATGTTGTTCTGTTTGGAAACCACCAATGATGTATATTATGGGTGAATGTACAATTATTAATACCATTGACTTGTGAAATATTAAGACAAGCTCAAAGCCCATTCACTTCCCTCTCAGACATGCAGAGGCTGAGTTGGGGAGAGCAAAGAGTGTGTGTGTAGCCAGGTGGGTAACCACTGACAAACAAAATCTAATCAGAGTCTTAAACCATTATATAACCTTTTGTAAATACGTGGCTATAGTCTGACTTAATAAAGCAAACTTTTTGCATCTACCCCAACAGTGCCAAGCTAGATTTGCAGACTCTTAGGTCCATTCCCATCTTAGCACCTATGTGCAGGGCATATGCATTAAGGTTTCTGTGATCAACTAAAACTCTGTGATTCTCTAGCAACTTGCTTGAAGCAGCTACTTAAAAATCTCATTTCAAATCAATTTTGGGCCAAGTGCAATTCTTAGCTGCAACCCCCTCAAAACTTTTCTAAGGACTTGCTTCGTACGTTGCAAACACCAACTTAAAACTATCTTTCACATGGTGGTAATTGTTTACAAAGACAGATACAATGATTCCTCCCATCCTTTTGGCCCGTGACTCTGCAGTTCCCCAATCAAAGTGGTGTTATTTCTCCACCCCTTGCATCTGGGGTTGGCCATGTGACTTTCTTTGGCCAGTGGGACATTAGCAAATGATATGCAAGCCAAGGCTCCAAAAGCACTCATGCATTGGGACTTTCCTCTTTTGGCTGCTGTTGGAATCCTGAAGCCATGTTGTGAATAAACCCTGCTAGATACTGGAGACATATGGCCCAGCCAACAGCCATCCCCAGCACCAGGCAAATGAGGGAGGCTGTCTTAGACCATCTGCTCCCACTCCAGCCACCAGTCCCCAGTGAGACCGGCAGCACTGCCCAGAGGATTCCAGCTCAACCCTCTGACTTAAAGATTGGTAAACAAATTAAATGGTGACTGTTTCAAACTTCTACAGTTTGGGGTGCTCTATTATTCATCAACAGATAACTGACACAGAGACCCATTTTGCCCCCTATATAAGACTAGACATTGTACAAACAAAAGGACCAAAGAAACTGCTATCCATAAGCAATTAAAGACTCTCGCTTGCTCACCAACATGGGTTATACAGCATCTCTTGGTTATCAAAAACAAATTGGAATGGGCTCTTGCTGCTGCTACTGTTCCTGATATATAAATTACCCCATCGAAATAAGTGTTTTCTAAAAATGGTCCTGGTGGTATTATTATCCACTATTTTCTAGCCTAGAAAAATCCGCTAAATCAGCAAACCTCCCGAACTGCCATGGTCTTCCTCTACAACTGAATAAAAAAGTCCAAGACTTGGTAAAAACCAAGTATTCTAGTATTTCTAGCAAACTATTGACTGAGAGCACTCAAAGAGCTTAAATGTTACTAATCATGGAAGAGTAATACTACCTCCAACCTTGAAGGCATGGAAGTTAGGACCATGGGCTTTACAAGAAAACAAATATGGTCAAATCCTGGTTCTACCATTTAATAGCTGAAGAACTTGAATATTAAATACAGTTAAAATAACTAACATTTATTTCTTATTATATATTAAGTACCGTGCCTGATAATCAATATCATGTAATCTTTACAATAACTCCATGAGGTAGGTTCTATCAATATTCCCATTTTACATGAGGCTTAGAGACATTAAGTAACTTCTCAAGAAAATATACCTGGTCTATGGTGGAGCCTAGATTTGAACCTAGGCTATGTGATTCCAGAAAGGACCTTCTTCACCATTTTGACATGCTATCTCTTAAGTTATGTAACATAGTCACTTGTTCTTCATTTATTTTTCATCTATTAAGTTACTGATTCATTGATCCAGTCATTCTAGAAATATTTAAGGAGCACCTCTTACATGTAAGAGATTTGAAGAGCTACGGAATCAATGGTGATTCAATGGTGATATGGTCCTTGGTTTAATAGGGTTTCAGGTTTGTGGGTAAAGGAGATTATAATCCAATAACTCAGCCTCTATCCATACACTCTGCACCCTGTTTTCAGATCAACCTTCTCCTGTTGAAAATCTGTGTCACTCCTTTGCCTGAAATCCTTTTCCAGGATTCTGGTGGTTTTGAAACTATGTTCACTAATTATTCAATATTCCTCCCTGTTTGTGAAGTGGAATTTAATTCTTTTCTCCTTGAGTGTGGCCTGGACCTACTGACTCCTTTCTAATGAAGAGATGGCGGTGGGAGTGTCAGTGGGAAAGGAAAGCAAGGGTGGGGACAGGATACAGGAACTCCCTCCTGGAATTGAAGAGTTGAGTTTTTTATTAGAGGTCAGTGCAAGCTTCACATGGGGAGCTGCAGAGGCAACCATGGATCAGGCTGGAAGTTGTATAACATCCTTTTTATATGAATGAATCCAGCTAGATGGTTAGGTTAGCTAGATCCCAACTACACTGGGCTTTTATTTCATTTCTTAATTATGGCATTTCTAGGGTGGGGGAAGGAGAAGGGAGGGAAGTAAAGGAAGATTTAAAGGAAGTAACTGGCTTGAAGGGGTCAAGAGATTTCAACACAGTAATGAAGGTCGCCTCTGTATATTTTTAATTGCAAGAATTACTCTTCCCTAGGAAAAAGTAATTACTGCCATTGCTCAATTGAATTACAGTGTCCTATCTCTGCCCAAGTGCAAACACTTTGGGATCTATATGTTAGACTTTACAATGAAACATTTTACTCATCCGATTCTAAGTGCGAACGTGAATGAGGGTTGGTATTTTTGTATGTGAGAATTTCAATGAAAACAGACCCTTTCATTTCTAGAGTACAGGCACTTAAATTGTCTAATTATTCCTGGCATGAAAGAAATAAAGTTAACATACGATTGAGGCAGAAAGGCAAGTTAACTGAGTTCCAAATGAAAAAAAAAAAAATTTTGAATTTTATAAATAGTTTTGAACTATGCCATTTTATGTTGGCTGGCAAACAATAAGACTCTTAACGTGTGAAATTAGACCCATTGAAGGAACTAAAGAGCATCGCATATGGGTGCCAAGTTCTTCAGCAAGAAATCACACACGCAAAAATTGGCAGCAGCTGCAACTCTCTTGAGGACTCCACAGGTCTCTGAAAGTAAAGTTAGCGGCAACTACTCAGCAATCAGGAAAAATAAGGACTTCTACAAGGACGGAGGGCCCTTGAGCTCTATCAGCTTATAATATTAATAAATAGCATTTCAAAAGTAGCACTTTTCAGAGATAATATATAAATATTTTAAGTAGCAAAGTATAGGTGTAGGCTATTTTTTCCTGTGCCGTGTCCAGAAAATCTGCACATACACATCAAACTCTGCATCTAGGGAATCTGTTTTATTGTGATGTTTGCATTTTTAAACATGGTGCCTGACCTATTTGGAGGTTAATATAACTAAATGGAGCCTATTTGCTGTTTATTATTTATAGAAGATTCACTTTGGATTAGGGCGTCTCAAGACATTTGCGTTTGAGCTGCATCAAGAAGTGTTCCTGGCACCATGGCAGGCATGAAATTGACAAGTGAGAATACAGACCAACTTGTGTCCTGCGCTATAAAGGGTAAGATGAAAGTTGGATTCTTTCCTCCACAGAAAGGCCACAGGAAGGTGAGAGAAGAAAGGCTCAACACTGGCTTCTGTCTAATAAGCACAAACTCAGGTTCTTAGTGTCCCATAGAGGAAAGCCCTGCAAGTCAGTGCCAAAGGTCCGGGCCATCAGTTACAATCTCAAATACACAAAATAAAATGCCCGGCTTCCATGTCCATGAAGAATTTCTTAGAAATCCTTTGCCTGTCTTACAACCACTATAGGAAGCAACCTATGAGTTTGCACATTTCCTGATGAATTACAAAACATCTACAAATGGCTCCCCCAAGGTAAGAAGAGACAAAACAAAATCATTAAAGAATTAGTACCAAAATGAGCTCTGCTCTTAAGCCTGTCGATTTCACAGTCCAATTCTAGACCAAGTTGTCTCCAACTATGAAGATTCAAATAATCACAATAGGGTTTTTGTGTTTGGATTTCAGAAAAATTTTAATACATATGTTTGCAGATTCTTTTAGTTGAACAGGTAAGAATAGAGAGTAAGAACAGCTGCTCTGAGCATCCTTGCAAGTCTTTGTACTGAGAACATGGACTTACTCTCATCTCTCTCTCCTTTTTTCATTATGGTAATGAATTCTGGAAGCTTTCCAAAATACTAAGTCAACCTGACAGTGACAAATATGAAGCAAAAGGCCACATGATGATTAAGCCATTTACTGACCAGTGGACAAAACAGCCGTGATTGACCCAGGAACTCAAAAAGCCAAGCACTCCTCATTCCCCTGATGGGTTAGTTCCAGTCAGTAAACAGTTTTCAAGAGCATTTTTACCCAAATATATGTATACAATTTTTTTTCTTTGCTTGAAAATGATAATCTCAGTGCACCCAACTGGCTAAGACTGAATGTTTTATTATAATAATCACCTCTTGTTTGTCACTTCCCATATGATACATGAGAAAACAAGTTTAAAGAAATCAAACTACTTTCTCAAGACCACAGAACTCATAAAGAGAAGATCCAGGATTCAAATCCAGGTTTTCTGGCTTTGGGTCCCGGTCTTTCTCTAGCACAGCAACAGAACAGGGAGGAAAGTTTGGGCTCCACACCTAGCTGTTTATTGGCAGTTTTGTAACTTTATGCACATCTCTTAAGCCCCCTGCATGTCGGCTTCTTTCATTTCCAAAACAGGAATAATACCACCTACTTCCTTTCCTCCCAGGGCTGCCAAGAGAATTAGGTAAGATAATCTTTGTAAAGCACTTAACACAGTCTGGTGCCTGGTTCACAGCAGGTGCTCAATAAGTACCTGATTCTTCTTGGTCCTGACTCTAGAATACTCATCTTCCCTGCCTTCCATCCTGCTCACCCTGCTCATACCCAAGCTCTCCAGGAAGGAATCAGTGGACAAGAGGCCAGAACGAAGTCGACACACAGGAGCTACAAAGTGGGAGGAGTTTTGGAAACCATCTTATGTCAAGAGAGAATTCAGCCTTGGTCTGGCTACAGCCTAGGTTCTCCTTGAGACAAAGATTAGAATACATGTAGTGTATTTGGGAGGGTACCCTGGTAAAAACTGGTAGGGTATTAGGGAATGAGATGTGGAAGGGAAGGAGGCCAACCAATAAACGCTGCTTTATTAAAGGAGAAATCAGAGCTCAAACCCAGTGAGGGCTCTGAGAGATAATGTATTACATGACCCCAGAAAACAAGGGCAGAAGAAGGGTGCATCCACCAAACCTTCATTTGTCATCGATTGACGGCTTCTGGTGGCATCAACTCTCTGGCAATTCTTGTTTACCCTATGTATTGGCCAAGCTGAGCATGCAGCCAGGGGAAAAATATACCCAGGCAGAGAGTCACCACTGTTAGTCATAAGCAGCCTTCACTGTAGAGAGGTGAGCACCTACAGGACATGGGTAGGGCACCACCAGGGTCTGCCACAGAGATGAGCATGGCTTTCAACTTGCAAAGAGGTTGATATAAAAAGTAGCATCTTGTGACTCTTCCTGAAGCTGACACTGTGACACTTGCCACTTGTGTGGAGGCTGTTGGGATCACCATTTGCCAAGGACACAGCGTGCTGGGTCGAGAATTCCGAATCAGAGAGACATCGATGAAAGATACTTTAAGCTTATCTCCAAGACCCACCGACTGCTCAGCCCAGAAAGCTCTCCACACAATTTGGTTGTTAAAACAAACCAACAGGAACTGAAAGTAGCACAATGCTTAGCTCTAAATTCATGGCTTTCCTTTTGTGGATGTGACAGGTCAGAACAATCATACGTACACTCATTTCCAACCTCTGTTTGCTGAGACAGCCTGCAACGCAATGACACCAAAGTAGTGAACACACTGAGAGCCTAGATCTTGGTTTCTAACTACCATGATCCAATGAAAGGAACCAGGACTTCTCAAATCCAAGATGTGTCTAGAGTATGTTGAGATGTCAGAGTCACAAACTCCTCAAAAAGAGGATAGGGCCTGTTGAAAGAACATAGGAACAAACCTGTAAGAGCTCCAGTTGGGCCAAAACTGGAACCATTTGAGAAAAAAAAATTAACAATATCTATAGAATAAAATAAATATCTACGAATTCATATCAGTATAAATAACTGAATGAATAAAAAATGGAAGAGAAAGGACAGCTCTTCCTTTCAGAAGAATTCCAATTATTTAATGGCGAAGAAATAAGGGAAACAAAATTACGATTAGAACACCACAGTAAGAATTGTTGCGGGTACGATCCATGGATGGATGCTAATATCGATGGGTGGAAAATTTGAGAAGAAACCGGAGATTTGCACAAGGTCAAGAACGTTCCCTCAGAATAATTATTTTGATATCACCAAGGGAAAAATAGTAACTTTGCAGGGAGAAACCCAGCAGTGACTACTTTGACCAAGTGACCAAGATAACATCATCAGTAAGACATGTCGACGTCACACACCCAGGATATGACTGAGAAGAGCACGTCATCCCTGTGGTATTCTTGCCAAAATTGTATGACCTCAGTCTAATCATAAAAAGACATCAGAAAAATTCAAATTGGGGGGCATTCTATAAAGTAACCGACTGGTACTTGTCCAACTGTTAAGGTCATGGATGTCAAAGATGAGGGACTGTCACAGAGTGAGGGAGACTGAGGAGGAGTGACAACTCAACTCAGTGTGCGGTCCTGAACTGGATCCTGGCGTAGCAAAGGGACATTAGTGGAAAAACCAGTGAAATCCAAATAAAATTTTAATTTTAGTTCATTGTGTCATATCAATGTTCATTATTTAGTTTTGGTAATTGTGCCACAATTATACAGGATGTTAACATCAGGGGATGCCAGGGAGGAACACACGGGAACACACTTTCTACACTATGTTGCAACATTTCTCTAAGTCTAAAATTATTCCAAAAGGTAAAAAAAAAATGAAAATTGAATATAAAATAACCAAATAACATATTTTACACACATAAAAGAGCAGTGTTTTTGGACTGCCTTCTGTATCAGCCACGTCCCCTAGTGGTTTGTGTTTCTCTTCTGGCTTCTCTTTTAAAAACGTTTCATTTAGGGCAAAATTTAGATTGCCACGTTTTTTATTTCAGGCCTTTAATAAAAAATTCCTGTCAACATCTACCCAGTGAAGACAGTCATGGTCTGTACTGACAAGTAAAGAGACGGACTAGCTACTAGCTCTTATCAAGTGCTTACTATACACCAAATGCATTGTGAGTGCTTTACACATGTTAACTCATTTAATGTGCTCAACAACCCTACGAATAGGGTGATGCTACTATTATTCTTATTTTCACAGAGGACAAACAGCTCAATCAGGTCATGATGCTTGTGGAGCTCTTAACCATGGCTAAATCTGTCTGAAGAACAATGTCAGGGCTACCATGACAGTTCCAGCCTGCCTCAAGTTTAGAAGACAGAGAAAGACCACACAATAAAAAAAAAAACAAAAACCTTGGGTTAATATTGAAATGATAACAAGGACATTGCTACATAGCATGTATGGAACATTAAAAAAAAGCATTCCTCTCTTCTCAAAAGTTGACATTATTGAAGTTTCTGTACTCCCCCAATTTCATCTCAAAGCCCGCCAGATATGTTTTAAGAAGTAAAAATGACAAACTTACTATGTAATCAGAGACTTATAAACCTTAATAGGGCCTTGTAAGACATTATGATCTTTCATATAATCATTAATTTAGATAACTCCTCCAGCATGTGTTTTTTACTCAGTGAATGATAACAATTCCTGCTATGAAAGAAAACATTGAAAGAATTTGTAATACACATATTGTTTTCTTAATATACCTGTTTTGTAAATACACAGTACATTTTTTGACACACATAGTATTTACGCCGATAGATTAGGTGTCCAGGGAAGAAGCTATTACAGATTATTGGATAAACAGATATTTAGACCATTTTCAATCAATTATTTAAAACACAAGTCATTAAAAGTTTATTAGCATGATTGTTTTTAAAGAACCACCACCAAGATCATTAAAGCAATCAAGGTTCTAGGGAGACAATTAAAATATAACAATAAACAATTTAGATTACAATAAATGTAAATTATCACACTATAAGTGCAAGATATACTTTTATTTATTTATTATTCTTTAGTAACTTAACTGTTTAATCTCTCAGCTCAAAATACTAATTCAACCGTCCTTATTATGAGCCCAATCTTTGGTCAAAATCAGTTTTGGCTGGGTGGGGTGGCTAATGCCTGTAATCCCAGCACTTTGGGAGGCCAAGGTGGGAGGGTCTCTTGAGATCAGGAGTTCAAGACCAGCCTGGGCAACATAGCAAGACCTTGTCTCTACAAAAAAAATTAGCCAGGCATGGTGGCACATGCGTATAGTCCCGGCTACTTGGGAGGTTGAGGCAGGAGGATCACTTGAGCCCAGTTGTTCAAGGCTGCAGTGAGCTATGATCACACCACTGCACTCCAGCCTGGGCAACAGAGTGAGACCCTGTCTCTTAAAAAACAAAAAAACAAAAAAAAATAGCTTTTTACATTGTGGACTTCATGCTAAAAGCTTGTGAAAGGTCTTTTTTTTTGCTAAGGACTCCATTCTTTTACTTTTAAACTTCCCTTCACTTTTTTGATTTCACAAAAGAAGAATAATTTATATTCCACAGCCTCCCTTCCAGTTTGCTTATACATGTATCCATGGTCGTGTATTCATATAGATCAGATGCTATATCTCACCCAAGAGAGATGCAGACTTTAGATAAAAAAGAAAATAATAAATGAATACCAGAGGTCCATCTTCATGGACATAATCCTTAACAATACACCAGCAAGAGAAAGTCACCTATTATTTTAAAATAAATAAATCAGGTGTTGCTGGGTTTTTTTGCTGTTTTACAAAGGCAGCATTTCTTCAATTTGAGTAGCTTTTAAGCAAACTGGCAAATGTTTCCAAATGTTTCTGTGAACATTAAAAACACAAACAAAAGACTTTAATTATATTGTTAGAGCCTTCAAAAATGTTCTAGTTATAAAACTCAAAATTCCTGTACTGTGTTTTTATCCTCCAAAGAAAATTATAGTTAAATTAGAAAACCATAAAACACAGGATTGATAATGCAAATACCCACAGAAGTCAGGCTGCAATTGTTCTGCCACTGTAATACAATCTATTCCAGAATAATTTTTCTTTTTATTATTTCATTAAGTTGTATCTCACTAAAGTTCCTCTTAGGATCTCTCAGCAGCACCAAATTTTTCATTGAGAAAACGATAAATCACTGGCCTAAATTACAATTTAATTATAAACGCCTTTGCCTTCTAATGCTGCCTGGGACCTTTTACCCTGCTACATAATTCTAAAAAATGACCCCTGTCATAATTTCCTTCACTAGAATAATATGGAGAGATCTAATCCTGAATCCTGCTGTCTTATAATTTAATATAAGAGGTAATTATTATTCAAAAGATAATGTTGCAGATATTGAAAATATTCTGAAGTTTGAGTCTGGAAGAAAAAAATAAAAAGGAAGAAATCTTAGGTATGTGGGAGCTTTCCATCACTGCACTTATCAAGAGAAGCAAGTGAGAAAGCAGCAAAAGGGTTTTTAATGAAAATATATGAGAGTCTCTACACGGCCGGTGTTTTGTATTGTGTGAAATGCATTTATATAGTCTTCAAACCATGGTTAGAAATGAAATGCCTCATCCAAATGCCTCCTTCCAAATCGAGGAAGGAGAGAGCGCGGCGCTGCTGTGAGCAGCAATGTCTTTGAGTCTGGAGTCTGCTTTAGTGCTGGGGTGATAAAAACCACACCCCTCTGTTCACATTTGTGATGGGAGGATTTGGGTGACGAAGGGCCACAAAAGCAAGAGAGGAGGATGGATCAAGGTGGCCAAGCAGAGAAGTCTGGAGCTGAAACACAAGATACTGCCAAGAGAAAGGATGTCCTCGGGGCTGGGGACATCAGACTGGCATGGCCTTTGGCTTGCCCGGCAGTGTCTCAAAACTGTGGCAGATGGTGGCGTTTTCTCTTTCCTTCCAGGATTCACAAGCAGGCAACCAAGAGCAAAGGACAGGTAACTGCAGGTTGGTGGATAAAACTGACCTGCTCTTTAAGCCTAATTAGCAGGAACGTAGATCGCACAAGGTCATTCCCCTGAAATCACAAGCCTCCCACCTGGGCAGGGATCCCACAGTGATCTGCCACAGCACAGGTGAGCAGTCGGTGGCATTGGTGGGAGATTCCTCCCTGTGACATGGCCTGAAAAGGTGGGACAGAATTCAGGGATTGGTCTCATTGATGACGAGGAGGCAGCGCTTCAGTGAAAAACTGATTTGAATCTTCTAATATCTTTTCACAAAAAAAGGGAAAAAGACAAAGAGTTCTTTTGAAATTACAAATGCTCTTGAGATGGGGTATCTAAGAGCTCATTCCACTGTGCCAAACTGTACGAGATAAAGAGACCCCTCTTTCACCTTGTCTCCACCAAAAAATTCAAGTGATGGTAAAACGAACCGTCATCGGTAACTAATGACATGGGTATAATTACAGGAAGCAGCATTGCGATTGCTCAGGAGAGGGGGTGGTGACAGTGACAGTGGTGACGGTGACGGTGAAAGAGGAGAAAGAGCTCAGAGCAAACAGAATACGAAAAACTGATTCAAAGGAAATGATACTCTTGCCTCCCCATCTTAGACAAGGCAGCAAACCCCTCTACGGCTCAGTAAACCTCAAACTAAACAGTACGCAGACACTGCCTTCCTGCCTCTTTTGTTTTGTTCCGTTTTTGCTTTGGGAGCAGTTCATTTAAGATGTAATAAATTGGAAGGGTGTTTCCCCTTGCCACCCCCGGCCCCTCCATAAATCTCAGGACAGTCCAAATGAGGTACGTCTCATTATGGTTAGAAAGAAAGGACCTCCCTAGGCAGGGACATCCTCGACGACCATTAAAGCAATCATTAAAAATAACAACCCACCTAAGGAAGAAAAAAAAAATGACTCATTCTTTGAAAAGATATATTTTAATTAGCCAATAACATTAAAAATAGGTTTGGTGGGTTCAAATAGGAATTGAAATCTAGAATGCAAGAGGAAGCAGAAAAATTGATGTGGGGAGGGGACGGGAAGGGGGAGGTTTATAGGAGAAAGGTCTGTAATTTCCTACAGCACCAGCGGAGAGGACCATGAAATGGCACCCATAACGAACCAGTAATAAAGACGTGTGCAGGTATCGGTAGACTGTGCCTACCTGAATCATTTCACGAGTAAGAAAGATTTAAGAGTCTCGGGAGGTTCATGGCAGACACTAGACTGGACTTTCCAATAACTAAGCAAGAGTCCATTAAGGAGGACACACAGGTAGATGAATAGGAAAGCACAGACAGGCAATCTTCAGGTTTAAGATGCACTAGCAATTTTCTGCTTCGCTACGGTAAGTTTTTGAGGGATCCCGGTCGTAACAAGGCGTGGTGTGTGAGTTAAAAGTAGGAAAACAAAAAGCGAG
>JAQIFY010002447.1:0-13335 GCA_028533085.1 Varecia variegata | reverse complement strand
GCATGAGCTGTTTGCAGGGGGTAAATCTGTACCCTCAAGGTGAGCTCACACCTGTCACCTCCGAGGGCTGCATAGGAGACACGACAGCAGGCTTAGTGAGGGCAACTATCGAGGGGACTGAGGGAGAAGATTCGGGGGCCACCAGAGGTGGTACCTGATATGGCGCTGGCGGATGAGCACACGGGCGTGGTGGATGGACTTGGCCAGGCCCAGCTTAAAGACCTGAGTCTGCAGGCGCCTCTCTAAGAAGTCCTCGATCTTCAGGCCCAGGATGTAATCCAGCTTCATCTTGCCCTCGTCCAGCACCCCGATGCGGACAAGTCGCCGCAACAGGGCGTTGCCTGTTAGAGTAGGAGGGGCACTGATTCAGGGTCTGACTGACTTCAGACTTCTTGGGTTCAAATCCTGGCCCTACCTCTTAGTAGCTCCATGTCTGGGATTCAGGTAGCAAGTAAGGGCTAACTCTGAGATAGGACTCAATGTACTGGTCACTGTGACCCATGCAATCCTGAAAACCACCCTAAGACAGGTTACTATGGAGAGCAGCCATGGTAGCCTGCAGGCAGCCAAGGAGGGCAAGTAAATACATACACTGTGTTCTCACCCAAAAAAAGGAGTAAAACATCCCTCACTCCACATTCTTAGCAAGAGTAAATGACATAATCTCCTTACAAAGACTCAATCTACAAAACACCAAGTGCCGCTGCTATTAAGCTACTACTACCATAACAAAGCACAGTGGTTAAAACACGTCTGTTATCCGTAATAAAGGAATAATATCAGTACCTATCTTTTAAAGCTGAGAAGGAAACATCTAAGACTGGGCATGTTCCAGTTGAGTGTGTGTACAATCTAGCAAAGCACAGCATAAATTATCCAACGCATGTCAACTACCACCTTTCTTCCAAAACCAGGCTCAGGAGACCCTGCTACTTGCCCATGGTCTGTCCAAGGCCATGGGTCCTGACCACTATTCTGGACCGTCCCTGGGATCCTGGGGCAAACCCCTTCTCCCTGGCTCACCCTGTGATCACTGGGTGCTTTATCACCACACGGGCTTACAGGAAATTTGCTCCATGACAACGGGGTAAAAGCCTAAAACTTCTTTTCTTAAAAAGGATTATTTTTACTTCTTAAAGTGTCTCTAATTACAGCAAAATACAACTCAAGCAAGCTTCATAAACAACGGCCCAACACTTATAAGGCACTTCTAATATTCCCAGCGCCGTTACCTTCCAAAGAAAGTATGAAGGAAAGCTAGCTGACTTTGTGAAAACCCAAGTCTTCCTGAGCAGACTCAAAATGGAGACACATGCTGTATCCCTTTCACAGCATCCTAAATCACAATATAGCTTTTTGTTCTCTTTTTTTTAATGTTGAACATCAGATGATATTCGGACATTAATATAAAAATATAGCCAAAAAGAAATCAAAATGAGTTTGGGATCCTCTACCTGTTTGGATACTGCATGTCTTTTTGTCTTTACATCAGAAGAGGAACTTTACAATTTTCTAAAGTTCAGTATCATTTAAGAGTCCTTTGGGCAAAATAAAGCCATTGTAAAAAAAATGTATTTCACATTTACTACTAAACCATCTACCTCCTGGAAAAGAACAGGAAAAGATTAGCCACTCCAACACAGGCAAAACCTTTTCAGGTATGAAAATGGTAGCTTTCAGCTGCACACTGACAAACACTGAACGAACTGTCAGCCAAATGTTGGCTGCTGTTCAATCTGTCTTTTTAACAGAGAGACTCAGAGAACCTTCTTGTCTGTCACACACCTTAGTGGGAAAGGCTGGATCTGAATCAAGGCAGGGCTATCCCAAAGAACAAACATCAAAGCAATGGTGCTGACAACATAAACTGCAGAGGCACACCTCTCAGGCTCCTCCTTCCTGTTGTTGACTAGATAGCTTCATTCACTAGAAAGTATACTACCGGAGGAACTGCCTTCCGCTTGGCAACTTTCATGTCTGCCCTGGAAAACCACAAATAACTCAAGACACCTCCTGCAGCTCATTCTCATGACTGTATCACCTAAAACTGTGTACCTGAGCAAGTTTCATTCTGATTAGGTCTATGTTCAGAAAGTCCTCCCTAAAACCAGAACCAGCTGTGGTCCACTCCCCACGAGACTCTGGGACAAACTCCTATCCAATATCTGTGTCCATGGGGGAGGGGATTCCAGAGCTTTCAAGAGACTTTCAAAGGGGTCTATGACCTAAACAAAAAGAACGAAAACGTCTAACATCTGCAAGCCTGGGACACGTTGTGATAAATATGTGGTTAAACAAGCTCCAGGACTTTCTCACTCTCATTGCTAACATATCAGGGCTCAGGTGTAGAGGCAGCTCCTTCCTATATGCTTTTGTCGAAAACTGGGGAAAAAATAATGCTAGTAACCTTAGTTGACAATTTAGAGAAAAGCCAGGAGGGTCTGGGAATCAAGAGGTCTGGCATTTGCTGAAGAATGCCAGACCTCTTGATTCCCAGACCCTCCTGCTTTTTACCCTAAATCATGGTTATCTAAGCACAGGTTAAAAAGTAGGGTCTCAAGATGTATTACCATGTCACTTTTTTGATCGCTTCTGAGCTCTGCAAAGCACTCCATTAACACCCGATCTCAAGGTAGGAATTTAAGATCTTAAAAAAGGGACTCTGAAAAGATAGTTTAGGAGGGAGTAGGAGGAATGAAAAATTACCTACTGGGTACAATGTACCCTCTATTCAGGTGACAGGTATACTAAAAAGACCAGACTTCACCACTGTACAATACATCTACATAACAAAAAAATTACTTGTAACCCCTAAATCTATTGAAATAAAAAAAGACATTTATCCCCTCCTAAAATACTCTTCCCTGAGACATGCACACATCCTCTATTGTTCAGGCCTTTGCTAAATGTCACCTGAATGTCCTTGACCAAGTTATTAGCACAAGTACTTGTACACACCCAAGCCCTTTCCCTTCTATCACCATCACTTACTCCAGAAATCCCACTTCCTGATCTGTTCTCACCACAGTACTTCAGTTGTACACTGACAAACTTTACTACATCTTCAACAAGGGCATGTCCTACCACTGGGAAATGTTACATGGGCTTCACTGGGCCAATGCGCTAATACATAAACAGAATTGTTCGGCTGCAGCACACACAGCTACAACCAGGTGCCTAAGTGTACTTGACCTGTCATTACTAAACTGAAGGTCCAACACCTGGGTAAAAGAAGTCACACACCTCAGAACAGAGCAAGGATTTTGATCCAGACCCACTTTTCCTACTCCGCATTCCTATTAAAATGCTTCAGTTAAAAGCCTCGCTCCACTTGTTCAATGTCACAACTCTGATCACTGGAATAAAGGACCTGGAAGGGAGAAATCCCTCACAAGGCCCGCACCCCAGCCCCTCCCAGTGGATTCAATACACACCCTCAAACAGACGCCGTGGGTCCTTCTCGTCAAGCGTTAGTAGCTCCCGGGCGGCCTTGCGGATCTTGGCCAGGGTAAATTTAACCCTCCAGACCTCACGTTTGTTCCGGAGCCCATACTCGCCTGCATATGGTGACAAGGGGGTTGACAAGCTCAGTCCCACGGACTAATACATAAACTGACTGCCAGCTTGGGGATACAGAAAATCTTTCTGAAGCACGATCAATGCTAAATGTGGGGAGAAGACCAAAACGAACACGTGGGCGCCCCGACCCACGTGCTGGCCTTCCCGTAACCCCGGAAGCCGAACCTTGCCTTGGCCACTCACCGATGAGCTTCAGCTCTTGGTCGAGGCGGGATTTTTCGAAGGGTCTCCGCGGGGTCACATAGGTTTTGCGACAAACCCAGCTCCGGGCCACTGGCATGCTGGCTCTGCTTGCCCTTCTGCCCCTGCGCGAAAGAGAAAGCTGAGTGTGAGGCTTCCGGGCGGTGACTGCGCAGTCTCACACTATGCTAAAACCCCGTGGCGCCCAGAGTCGATCTCGCGAGAACCTCCTCTAAAGCTTTTATAACCAACATCCCTCCGCAGAACCGTGTTGCACGGCCGTCCAACCACCCTCCTCTCGTCTCTAACTTCTTTACGTACTCATGAAAGCTCGGAATGCCCGTACAAGCATACAACCCAAACCCAAACCAGAAAGCATGTCACCGAAACTCACCTAAGTGGACACCCGGTAACTGAGAAAGAGACGCGCACGCGCCCTAGCGGGGCCTTTATAGTAAGACGGCGCTTCGTGACGTCATCGCGCACGGCGCACGCCTGCGCCAATCAGAAAAGGCGTTGGCCGGCGGAAAAGCAGTCAAGGCGAAAGACTGGGCTAGAGCGGCGAGTTAAGCTAGGAGGACTAGGTTTTTCTAGGGACGCGGAGGACGGGAGAAGTGGGGACCTGGGAAGTCTTCTCCCTAACAAGTCACGCAAACTAGCGTAGGATTTAATAGTTCAAGGTGCCACTCCTGCTTCTGAGTCGCGGTATAACATTGCAATAGTTATCTCTATTCTCTGTAGACCTCCGCTTTCTCCCTGAGAGTTGGAGCTTCAGGAACTCAAAGTTCCTTGCAAGCCAGATACCCCGTTAATTCCATAGATAATAAAATCGTCATATTCAGAATAATGTCAACCTGAAGCATAACCAAAAACTGCCCTTTTGAACACCGGCTACAAATCTGTCTCAGGCGTGGATGCAGAAAGCGAGGATTACTCGAAGTTGGCAGTTCTGTGCTCGTCTGAGGACACAAAGCTCACGTTTCCATCCTGATACTATTAAATTTTTGCCTTGTTTTTGTAGACAAGGAAGAAAAGGTCTTGGCAGAAATTCTGCCATACTTGGAATCGTTTATCGGGGGAAGTTGCCCTCTCTAATGTAGGTCTCATTAGTTCATTTATGCAACAAATAATTTTTGAGCAGCACAAGAAACTGTTCTACGCAATGGCATGTACCAGTGAATAAACAGCCCCTCTATTCGTGGAGCTTAGAGTCTTAGAGAGGGGAACAGAAAAAAACAACGAAACGGTGTAGATAATTTCAGAGTGTAGTGCTGTGAAAAAAATAGTGATAATGATAGAGGGAAGATGGTACTTCAGATAAGATGGCCAGGGAGGGCCTCTTTAAGAAGTGACTTTTTTTCCCTCCCCAACTTGAAACCCAGTGATAAAAAGGTTTTACGCTTCTTTTTACCAAAAACCGCAGTTTATATCCCGAGGTTTCCTTTGGATTTCCAGAACAGGGAAGATGTTCTGGAACCTATCGCTATTATATTTAGTCTACCCCACTTGGGCACCATTTATCACCTGGAAAAATTTACACATAGTTTCTTGATCTCCTTGGTCAATTCCTTTCCCTGAGACAGCCCTTAGGATTCTCTCCTACAGCCCTTCTTATCTGGAATAATTCTATTCATATCAATGGCTTTAATAATACTTGTTAGATAATGTTTTTTTTTTTGTTGTTGTTGTTTTGAGACAGACTCTCACTCTCTTCCCCGGGCTAGAGTGCCATGGCGTCACCTAGCTCACAGCAACCTCAAACTCCTGGGCTCAAGTGATCCTCCTGCCTCAGCCTCCCGAGTAGCTGGGACTACAGGCATGTGCCACCATGCCTGGCTAACTTTTTCTATATATATTTTTAGCTGTCCATATAATTTCTTTCTATTTTTAGTAGAGGCGGAGTCTCACTCTTGCTCAGGCTGGTCTCGAACTCCTGAGCTCAAACAATCCGCCTGCCTTGGCCTCCCAGAGTGCTAGGATTATAGGCCTGAG
Source organism: Varecia variegata (assembly GCA_028533085.1). Taxonomy (NCBI): domain Eukaryota; kingdom Metazoa; phylum Chordata; class Mammalia; order Primates; family Lemuridae; genus Varecia; species Varecia variegata. The sequence continues at coordinate 7,584 of JAQIFY010002447.1, read as the reverse complement.
CCACCGCGCCAGGCCCCTAGATAATGTTTAATGAGCATTTTAAAGGTGTTAGGTTTGGGCTGAACACGTTATGTGGATTTTACAAATTAATTCTTGTGACCTGTGAGATGACTTCTATTACTAAAAATAATATGTGCCATTCTGGAATGCTTACTATGTGTCAGGTACTGTTTTAAGAATTTTAGGCTGAGCTTGGTGGCTCACACCTGTAACCTCAGCACTTTAGGAGGCAAAGGCAGGAGGATCCCTTGAGGCCAGGAGTTGGAGACCAGCCTGGGCAAAATATCGAGATCGTCCCCCTGACTCCATCTCTACACATTTTTTTTTTTTTTTAATTAGCTGGGTGTAGTGGCATGTGCCTGTAATCCTAGCTACTCAGGAGGCTGAGGTGGGGGATTGCTTAAGCCCAGGAATTTGAGGCTGCAGTGAGCTATGATCCCACCACTGCACTCCAGCCTGGGGTAACAGAGCAAGACCCTGTCTCTAAATAAATTAATAAATAAAACATATTAACTCATTTAATAATACAAACTTAAGGAGCACTCTGAGAGAAGTTGTCCCGCCCTTTCCCTCGTAATAGTACTATTACTAATACTCACTTAAGGAGTACTAATACTATTATCAGTCCTATTTTCCAAAGGCAGATACCGAGGCACCAAAAGGTGGTTAAGAAACTTGCCCAAGATTACACGATGTGGAAATACACAAAGACCAACTCGGTGAGAACAAGCAAAAGCTACTAATTCAGAGCAAGGGAGAGACTCAAAAGCAGGCAGGAAGGTGGGAAAAGTTTATTGTGGTAAAAGGGAAGGCTTCAGGTATGCCCTGATTGGAGGCTGTTAGCACAGGCAAATCAGAGGTGAGCTAACTAGAGTCAGGGCATCCCTTGTGATTGGTTATGGGTGCTTATTTGGTTTTCTCTGCTTGGTCCTAAGTTAGAAACGGGACAAAAATTAGGAAAGCTGTCAGTTATTAATCAAGTCCTAGTCATTTTGGATCAATTGTTAGAGAGTTTATTGTTTTGCTTCCTGGATTGTTACTAAAGATAGCTTCCAGAGTGAATGAGAGTGTGGGTTAAAAAAAAAAAAAGATAGCTGGCTTTCTAGACTATTTATTATAGATTAGGAGACTGGTTTCCTGCACAGGTTGCTACAGGTTATGGGTCAAAATTCTCTTCTTATATATGGTCTGGCTCTTGTCTGTTTGCATATTCAGTCTCTCCACAACCAGAGGGCAAGCTGAGGTTGCAGCTGGGATGGTCTGTCTCCACCGCCCATATTCTTCCCTACTACTCTACAAGGTCTTGGGCTAGAGTGCAGTGGTGTCATCATAGCTCATAGCTCACTGCAACTTAGAACTCCTGGGCACAAGTGATCCTTCTGCCTCAGCCTCTGAAGTAGCTGGAACTACAGGCACACACCATCTACAGGCGATGGTTGCACAACCCTCCAATCTACTAAAAAATCAGTCAATTGTGCACTTAAATCCAGTGAATTTTATAGTATACAAATTATACCTCAATAAAGCTGTTAGAAAAATCTTGTTTGTCATCATAGAGCTTGTTTAGCTACATTCTAGCTGAACAATAAACAGAATAGGCTGGGCGTGGTGGCTCACGCCTGTCATCCTAGCACTCTGGGAGGCCAAGGTAGGAGGATAGCTTGAGGTCAGGAGTTCAAGACCACCTTGAGCAAGAGTGAGACCCCAGTCTCTACTAAAAAAATAGAAAGAAATTATCTGGACAGCTAAAAATATGTATATAGAAAAAAATTAGCTTTTCCGCATCTGCAAAAGCTGGGAGGTCCCGGCCCGGCTGAAGACGTCAGATCTCATTGTTCTACGTCCTTTTTTGTTCCCTGTTACCCTCAATAAAGTGGCTTAACCGCCCCCCCCCAAAAAAAAAAAGAAAAAAAAAAATTAGCTGGGCATGGTGGCACATGTCTGTAGTCCCAGCTTCTCTGGAGGCTGAGGCAGGAGGATCACATGAGCCCAGGAGTTTGAGGTTGCTGTGAGCTAGACTGACGCCAAGGCACTCTAGCCCGGGAAACAAAGTGAGACTCTGTCTCAAAAAAAAAAAACAAAACAAAACAATAAACAGAATAGATAAATAAGATACATAGCACGTTAGTGGTAAGTGATAAGGCAAATACATCAAGGGGGCATGTGGGAGGGGTGTCAAATTTTAAGGTAGGGTGACCGTGGTGGGCTTCACTGAGGAGACGTTGAAGGGAAGACCAGCCAGCAGTTAGGGCCAAGCCCTGTGGCCATCAGACAAAGACAATGAAATGAGAGCAGGGTGGGAGCCCAGCAAGCAAGGAAGAGAAGGGATGGTGTTGAGCCTAAGAAATATTGATTTATAGAAATGCCCCATATATTTTTAGAGACAGATATGATTTCAGAAGTCTTGCAAGGCTTTGCCCTAAAGGAAAATGTAAACGTGTTAGTTTGCATATCAAAAGCTGCCTCGCCTCAGGAGGGTGTCTCAATGGTCAGTAGCAGCTGCTTCCCAAGGCAAGCAAGGGTGCAATCCGGGCCTATGGCTCTCACCTGTTTTGAAAGACAAAGCAGGTCTTGCCTAGGGCCACGAGATTCCAGAGCTGATCAACACAGACAGGCTGATCAACACAGACAGGCCGCCTGGAGATGAGAGCTGATCATAAGATATGCTGCCGGGAGCGGGCCCAGACAGAACCATGCGGTTAAAGTAAATAGCATAAGAGACACCTCATGTTGACTTCTGAAATCTATGTTCTAATACACAAAAACCAGAGCCAGGATGTCTTTGTTTTTGCTAAAGTAATAGCCTTATCATAAAACTTAGAAGTTTGCCCTAAGATTTTATAACTCATTGTTCACCTAGATAGAGTTAGTTGAAGGATCCATAGTAGCCTTTTAGAAGACTTTGACAGTAAACCAAACTACCTATTATTATGTAAATCCGGAAACCTGTACCTGTGCTAAGTATCTGTGTAAAACTTCTGTCTGGGTTGCATTTCCACGGGAAGAGATGTAACCTTCCGGGCACCCTGCTTTATCTATCTTCATATATCTTCACTTTGTAAACTATATCTTTGGCTCTGTGTATTATTTTTATTTCTGTTTCCTACTATTTTTTCATCCTTTGCAACGACCCCTGTCTGAGGCCCCTAACTTTTGCAGGGAGTGTAGCTAACTCCCACAGGATGGGGTTAGAGTTAACAAGCAACCTGCAACGTGGGGCCTTGGGCTTTCACTCTGAGATGAGAAACTACAGGAGGGTTTTAGATGAAGAAATGACTGGGTCTGGCTTTATCTTTCCACCTGATGATGCCGATTGCTCTGTTGAAAACAGACAATAGAGGGGCAAGGGTGGATGGAAGATGAGTTAGGAAGTTCTAGAGATCATCTACATGAGTGACGTCGTGGCTTTTCCAAGATGCTCGCAGTGAAGGCAGAGGGCAGTGGCCAAATCCTGGATCTACAGTCTCGAAGGTAGTACCTATAGGATTGTTGACTAATGAGATGTGGGGACACTAGTCTTAACAATTTTCAGTGAGGAATTTTTGAGAGGGAAGACTCATGACGTAGGTACTCAGACTTCTGAGTACTTTGTTGTAGAAAGAGAAAGGGTGAAGAATGTATTTACAAGCCAATTACCAAACAGGCACAAAGAATAGTGTGTTAGTCAGAGAGGGGTTAGTGTCCTATTTTAAATTAATCTAAAACTTACAGGGAATTGAGATTCTAAGCAGGTCATTTACTAAGAAAGAAAGAAAGAAGAAATTGGAGACTTTCAGCCCCAGAATTTTTACTGTGTAAATGTATTACATTAATGAAAAATATGTCACAAAATAAAACTAAACATTGTTAAGATAAATGTGTAAATATTGGAGTACTGGTAATGTTCTAGTAATTTCTTAAGCAAAAAGGTGGGTAAATGCTTTCCTTTTTAAATGCATGGGATTTTTTTCTAAAAATTGTAGATTATAACATATACCAAAAAAAGAGTCTAAAATATAAATGTACAGTATCAAAAAGTTTCTCAGCCAGGTGCAGTGGCTCACAACTATAATCTCAGCACTTTGGCAGGCCAAGGTGGAAGGACTGCTTGAGGCCAGGAGTTCAAGACTAGCCTGGGCAACACAGCAAGACCTTGTCTCTGAAAAAAAAAATCCTCCACCATACCCAGGCCATGAAAAAGAATATATTCCAGAAACCTCCAGTGTCCTTCCTAACACTCTCCCCATGCTCTGAACTCCTGTCCTGAAATTACCACACTCACTTCCTTCTTTCCTTCATGATATATTTTTACTTACAACCTCTATATGCATCTGAAATGTAGAAATCTTTTCAAAAGGAAGTTTAGTGCAGCGGGAAGTGCTCAGATTTAGGAGTCAGAGAGACCAGGTTGTAACGCCTAGCCCTGCTACTTACTAGCTGTGTGACTGTGGGCAAGTCATTTCCCCTCCTCTAGGCCTTTTTCTCATCTGTACATGCAGAGGAAAACATCCACACTTCCCAGGGTTGTCGTGAAGGATTTAAATCACACAGTCGACATTTATTCAACAAGTTTATTGAAACCTCCTGGGACCTAAGCCCTGTAGAAAACAGCGATGAATCAAACCCAGTTCTCACTCTCAAGAAGCTCACAGTGTGGAAATAGGTAACTACAAAAACAACAAAGCCAGTAAATGCTTTGAAACAGGGAGGAACATAAAAAGGATGTAGTGTTCAAAAACCTGGAATCAAAAACTAACCGTACAGAGAGGTAGGAGGGTGTTCTAGCCTCCCATGCGGAGATGAGCTTGGGAACATCTAGAAAGACTCTTGTTGCAGACACAGCCATATCCCTGTAGGTCTTTGGAGTTCACTGCAGGCTGGCCCACTGCAGGGAGGTGTAGGCCACCTTACCATCAGGCTGTGGAGAACAGAGGAGCAGGGTCTTTCTGACACTGGTTCCAAGGCGGCCAGCAGAGACCAGGTCCTGGAGTGGGATCGGGTCCTCAGGAGCCCAGCACTGAGCAATGTAGTGGGCGTGGAAGCGGAGCGGGTCACCTGAGTGAGGGAGAGAGGCATTATAGCAGTTCCCATTGGCAGAGGGCTGGAAGGCATTGGAACTGCCACCAGGAGATGTGAGTCATTTTAGCAATCACTATGGATACTTTAAAACAGACATCCTTGGATCCAGCTATTCTACTTCTAGTACACTGGCACTGAAATATACCTATAAAGATGCTCGCTCTGTTATCATTTATAACTGCAAACAAATGGAAACAACAAAACCACAGACTGGTTAACTTCATGGTACATCCATAATACTGAATGCTATGCAACTTAGATTAAATGACACATTGAGGGGGGAAAGGTGGGAGGGGAGCAAGGTTTCACACATGTTCAGCATAATCTTATTTTAGAAGCAAATAAATAACAGAATATGTCATTGTCATGGCCTAAGAACCAGGATCACAAAATCAGTCAAAGCCATGAGGAACTCAAAAGGATATCATGTAAAATATCCACTGCGAACTAACAGACTAAAAGAAATAAGAACAGATTTTACAATAGGATAGAGCAATAAATAGATGGAATGAAGGATCAAAAAAACTTTTTTCCAAAAAGGGCCAGGTAATAAATATTTTCAGTTTTGTGGGCCATGTTGCAAATACTCAACTCTGCCACTGTAGTATGTTAGCAGCCCCAGCTATAAGTAAACCAATGGGCAGGGCTGTGTTGCAATAAAACTTCAGTTACAAAACCAGTTGGTGGGTGGGCCAGATTTGATCTGGGGCTGTAGTTTGCCCCAGGATTAGATGAATCTGATGAAGTAGGGTGGGAACCAGAGTAGAGCACCATAGAGAAGATTAAGTAACGAGCCTCTAAAAGGGCAAAGGTTTCAATCTCTCCAATGTTTCTAAATATTCCTGAGGTTAAACAGACCATGGCTCTCTGCTCATCTGCATAAGATTTAGGAGACAGTCCCTAGTGCATACCTAAGATCTGCCTACTTATTAGATGGTTCTGTCTTTCTGCATTTAGGGGGAACAACAAGAGTAAATTTTTTTTTTTTTTTTTGAGACAGAGTCTTGCTCTGTTGCCCGGGCTAGAGTGAATGCGGTGGCGTCAGCCTAGCTCACAGCAACCTCAAACTCCTGGGCTTTAAGCGATCCTACTGCCTCAGCCTCCCGAGTAGCTGGGACTACAGGCACGCACCACCATGCCCGGCTATATTTTTTTTCTATATATATTTTTAGTTGGCCAGATAATTTCTTTCTATTTTTAGCAGAGATGGGGTCTCAGGGCCTCGCTCTTGCTCAGGCTGGTCTCGAACTCCTGACCTCCAGCAATCCACCAGCCTCGGCCTCCCAGAGTGCTAGGATTACGGGCTTGAGCCACCCCGCCCAGCCAGAAGAGTAATTTTGTATAAGTTTTTTTTAACCTTTTAGTAACACTCCTAGTAACAAATTCAAAAATTATCTGATGCAACAAAAGTCCTCTTTACCAATTCCTAATGCAAATTCTCTCCCAAAGGTAATAACCACTGTACTGGGCTAGTGTACATCCTTTTTCTACTTGCTTGATAGGATTCTCTGAATCTACTTAGTACTCCATTTTATTTAAAGTTCTTTTCATTCTCTTTTTAAACATTTTTTTAAATTGGCAAATAAACATTGTGTAAATACTTATCACGTACAACATGTTTTAAAATATGTATCATGGCCAGGCAAGGTAGCTCATGCCTGTAATCCCAGCAATCTGGGAGGCCTAGGCAGGAGGATCACTTGAGGTCAGGAGTTCAAGACCAACCTAAGCAAGAGTGAGACTCCCATCTCTACTAAAAATAGAAAAAAAAATTAGCTGGGCAACTAAAATCAGAAAAAATTAGCTAGGCATAGTTGTACGCGCCTGTAGTCCCAGCTACTAGGGAGGCTGAGGCAGGAGGATGGCTTGAGCCCAGGAGTTTGAGGTTGCTGTGAGCTAGGCTGACACCACGGCACGCTAGCCCGGGCAACAGAGCAAGACTCTGTCTCAAAAAAAACACAAAAGTGTCATCGCAGAATAGCTAAATCAAGCTAATTAAAACATGCATTACCTCACATACTTACTTTATGTGATGAGACCTCTTAAAATTTACTCTCTTAGCAGTTTTCAAGTATAAATATGTTGTTATTAAGTCTAGTCACCATGTTATACAATATATCTCTTAAACTTATTCCTCCTATCTAGCCAAAATTTTGTATCTTTTGATCAACTCAATCCTCCCTCCAAGCCCCAGCCCCTGGTAGCCATCACTCTACTCTCTGCTTCTGTAAGTTTGACTCTCTATGTCATTGCAAATGATAGTATTTCCTTAAGGTTGAAAGTATTCCACTGTGTGTATGTACCACATTTTCTTTATCCATTCATCCATTAAAGTATGACCAAGGGGGAGAAAAGAATAGGTGGTAGAAAACATATACAGTAAGAAATATTTTTATATGAACATGCAAATACATACATTTTTAATTAACCTTAAAAATTGTGAATTGTGGCCGGGCGCGGTGGCTCACGCCTGTAATCCTAGCACTTGGGAGGCCGAGGCGGGCGGATTGTTTGAGCTCAGGAGTT
>JAQIFY010002446.1:0-13337 GCA_028533085.1 Varecia variegata | reverse complement strand
ACTCGGGGTGTTGGGGGTGGGGGAGGGGACAGGTGTATACCTACATGATGAGTGCGATGGTCACTGTCGGGGGAATGGACACCCTTGAGGCTCAGACTCGGGGGGTTGAGAGGGGCATGGGCAATATACTTAACCAGAACTGTTGTACCCCCATAATAAGCTATAATAAATAAACAAACAAAAAAAATAATAATTTGTATTAGTTTCTTCAGATATGATGATATGTAACATTTGACTCTGTCACTGTTTTGAGCATAGAATATATTAATAAAGTCATTATTTATTTCCAAGTCAAAGTATTGCTTTAGACTTCATATTGACAATTCCAGTTGCTACTGTCTTAGCAGATCAAAGTTTCTTCAAATTGAAATTAACACAAATTAGCTAAGAACCACAATAACTTAAGAAATGTTGCATAGTGTGCCATTTCCATCAATAAACTACAAATTATGTAAGATTTTTATTCTAACTCTATAAGCCATGGTTTTGCTGCTATGTAGTCAAGGGAAAACACTTCAGGAAATACATTTATAATGATTTATGAGTTGTGTGTGCCCTTATTTTATTACTTTTCCCAAATCACCATTCTATGGAAAGAATCCTCAGGCATAAGCAATAATAAATACATTCAGTGGTTTTTGATGTTTTCCTGACTTTTGATTATATTAAAACCATGGAGTTTTCACAAATATTTTTATAATACATCATGAAAGTATATTTGTCAATGTATGAGAACAAAGCATATTTTATTTAACAGTTAATGTTTTGATAATTTTAAAATACTTTAAACAAAGAAAATGTGAACCTCCATTTGTACTATTGCATAACAGGTCCAAAAGTATTAGGGATATCCAAGCTACAGCTTCCCCCAAAGGGAACATGCTACCTTTCTCCCATCCTTGAAAATCACCGCTCAAGACAGTCTACTGTTACTTGTTCAAAATTACTTAGAAACCACTGGTATTATTAAAGAAAAAATTGTTCAATGATACTTGTTAAAGCACCATAAGAAAGACTTTATTTAGGACCACCACGTTAGGTAGAGGGACCATTTCAGTGGGATTTTGCAGTGGGGGAGAGACATTGGGCTCAAATCTGAATAAGGCCTGGGCAGGTGGGAACTTACAGCCACAGAGTAGGGTAGAGGAGTCAGTGAATGGAAAATTACTAAGAGGAAAGAAACATCAGGAGTAAGGGAGATTTTGGCTAAACTGACCTACTGTGATCCTTACTGAAGGCAGCCCAAGGTGACAAGACATCATTTGTGGAATGGTGAAGGATGAGAAACCCAATCAGATATCAAGGTAATCAGGTTGTTAAGAGTAGAGAGTTCTTGTTAAACTGATTTAACAGGGTTCTTGCTGAAACTGATTTTTTTTTGTTTTGTTTTGAGACAGAGTCTCGCTCTGTTGCCCAGGCTAGAGAGCCATGGCATCAGCCTAGCTCACAGCAACCTCAAACTCCTGGGCTTAAGCGATCCTTCTGCCTCAGCCTCCCGAGTAGCTGGAACTACAGGCATGCGCCACCATGCCTGGCTAATTTTTTCTATATATATTTTTAGTTGACCCAATAATTTCTTTCTATTTTTAGTAGAGACGGGGGTCTCGCTCTTGCTCAGGCTGGTCTCGAACTCCTGACCTAGAGCGATCCACCCGCCTTGGCCTCCCAGAGTGCTAGGATTACAGGCGTGAGCCACCACACCTGGCCTGAAACTGAATTTTTTAAGGAAGTGCAGACAGACCTAGGAGAAGGTTCAGGAGGCCGGATAAAGTTTGGTCAAGCAAAGAATATTTGTTAGTATTCCAAAATAGGAAAAAATATATATGAAAACCTTCTAGATTATAGGCTACAATGTGATCTAGATCTAGATTCTAGATCTAGGCTAAAATGAGATGATTCTGAAAGCATTTCGAAATGCAAAATGGTTATCTAAACACAATCTAAGATAATCTTAGCATTTCTTTTTCCTAGGCCAGAACATACCAATTAAGAATTTCTTCCAGCCTGAGCAAGAGTGAGACCCCGTCTCTACTAAAAAAAATAGAAAGAAATTATCTGGCCAACTAAAATATATATAGAAAAAATTAGCCAGGCATGGTGGCACATGCCTGTAGTCCCAGCTACTCGGGAGGCTGAGGCAGAAGGATTGCTTAAGCCCAGGAGTTTGAGGTTGCTGTGAACTAGACTGATGCCATGGCACTCTAGCCCGGGCAACAGAGCGAGACTCTGTCTCAAAAACAACAACAACAACAAAAAAGAATTTCTTAATCTCTCATTTTGTTTATTATATTTCTTACCTTATAATAATCATTCCACTTACTCAAGTGGTGATCTGACTCAACATACTGACATACATACCTTGCTTATCATTACGGACACACAGTCTATATTGGCAAGTTTGATTAACAAGGAAACAAACAAAAAAAAGCAAACTTTAACTCCACGGTTGGTATAGGAAGCTGACAATTTTCCTTTTGTTCATTCCTTCACCACCACATTTTCAGTTGTTAATGTTACTTCCTCACCTGGTAAATAGACGATTGCACTTACAGTCAGTCCCTTGTTGGTACAACAACCTGAGCAGGTGAGCTGTTATTTGCCTTGCTCTCTGTGGCCCCTTGCAATCTGCAAGCCAAGCATAGCAAAGTTGCTTGAAGATTTTTGTTTAAATGCCAGGATGCCTGCAGAACACTGTGTTTTCTCAAAGCATAAGGAGGCTGAATGTTTCTCTGGCCTTCACGATCTTTGCTGTGTTGATTAATTTTCTTTCTGAGAGTCACATTTATCTCCATAACCATCACTGACTCTATTCCTAATCAGTCTTCTGATTCTAAGCTATATGTCAGTGGCACAGATGTATTATAAATATAAATAATGATCACATCTTTTAAATAAACTGCATATGTATCCAATGGGCTATATCATGATATGTTGTTACCTTCTTTGAACCACTGAGAGATGCCAGAACATTCTGACGCCTACTATGTGCAAAGCACTATGCTAGACATTGTGAAAGATACAAAGAAATATGAAACAATTACTCTTAAAATCATCCCTTCTTCCCTGCCTCTTTTCCTTTTCTATTTTCTTCCTTTATTCCTTTCTAAAATAGTATGTATGCTCTTAGTAATCCAGCCTCTGTTTCATATCATTAAGTTTTTTCATTTTGAAGAGGACCAAGTGAGAGAAATAAACATTGTCTTTCTTGGCAGTGACTTCTCTACAATATATTTATTTACCAATCCTTTAAGACATTAATCTGGAAAAATAGTTCCACCAATAATGCATAGTGCTCTGTCAAATGTGCACAACGGAATGACCAATAAAACTGAAGCAAAATATTATGAAACAAGTTCTCCTTAGGACCAATTCTGTTTTTCTCATTATTTATCTTCAGTTTTGACTTCAGAACAAAAGCTACTAAGCATTCATACTACCTACAAAAACCAAACTGAATTTTATTGAATTTGATAGTAATTTATTTCTCTAAGCAAACATCCATTACAAATTTCTATATGCATCATTAAACTATTTTATTACCAACAGTAAATGTCTTTTGATTCTAGATGCAATGGATATAGACAGATACAAGGTAATTGAATTTCACAATTATGTCCTTTAGGGCACAAGCCTAGTAAATCTCAATGTATGAGTCAGACTGAAGCCATTCTCATCCACCTTGGAGTGTAAATGTTTTTATTAAAATATTCATTAAATGTTTTCCCAGTAATTGTAATTTGCCCCTTTGAGTTAAATGTTAATGCTGAAAAATTGTGACCACCACTGATCATTCAGCTATGAAAAGTAACAATATAAAATTTTTTTAAAAGGTTTGTAACATTCAGATGGAATTAGGTTTCTCAAAAGAAATTTGCTGTTTGTGTTGAAAATATAATTCAAAACATATGTTGCCTCAGGTTCATAAATTACAGAAGACCTCTATGCTGAGAAAATTTGCATGGAGTCGAACCTGGCTTTTTCATCATCTTCTCTAACCCCTACAGTTCAAGTGCCTTCCTGCCAGGAGAAAGTAAAACATTTCATCTGACCATCTATGTCAGCGGTCCCCAACCTTTTTGGCACCGGGGACTGGTTTCATGGAAGACAATTTTCCATGGATCAGAAGAGATGGTGTGGAAGCAGGGGAGGATGGTGTCAGGATGATTCAAGCGCGTAACATTTATTGTGCAGTCAAACCTCTCTGCTAATGATAATCTGCATTTGCAGCCACTCCCTGGCGCTAGCATCACCGCCTCAGCTCCACCTTAGATTATCAGGCATTAGATTCTCCTAATAGCATGCAACCTACATCCCTCCCACGCGCAGTTTACAGTAGAGAATCTAATGCTCTGCTCATCTGACAGGAGGCAGAGCTTATGCGGTGATGCGGGCGATGGGGAGCAGCTGTAAATACAGATGAAGCTTCTCGCTCACCCACAGCTCACCTCCTGCTGTGCAGCATGGTTCCCAGTAGGCTGCAGACCAGACCATAGGGGTCACCAGCCTGGGGACTGGGGACCGCAGATCTATGCAATAGCTGGGAACAGTCACATAACTCACATATGCTGCCACTTGACTATTGGGGAGGTCTTCCTGAGTCTTCCAGGACTACACAGTACCCCTGGGAGTTAGATGGTGGCTTTTCTTCTTGTCCACAAAGTATTTCCATTACTGGATAAGTAAATTACAAATGAGTGCAATGTGTTTTACATATTACAAAGTGACTCATAGGAAAATTTTACAGGAAAACATAAAAGAAATGCATGTTAAGGACCCTCAAAACATGTAGCCCAGCGGTTCAAATAGTGTAGTCTGCAGACTTCTAAAGGAGCCCCAAGATCTTTTCAGGAGGCTCATGAGGTAAAAATTATTTTTATGATTATATTAATATTAGTTCTTTATTTGCCCTTTTTCACTGGATCAAAATTTATGCTGATGATGTAAAAAATAATGATGGGTAAAACTACTGGCAATTGGCATACATCAAAACACCAAACTGTGCTAATATTCTTTTTTTTTTTTTTTTGTCCATCACCTGCTAACAGAGTTTTAAAAAGTCAGTTTCACTTAAGAATGCCCTGATGAAACAGTAAAAGTTATTAATTTTATTAAATGTCTACATTGGAGCACATGTATTTTTCATATTCTGTGTGAAAAAATGGGAGATACATACAAAGCACCTCTGGAGCATGTTAAAATACAATGGCTGTCAAGAAAATGACTTGGACCATTGTTTAAATCGGAACTGAATTAGCCTTTTTTTGTTTTTATGTACAGCAGTTTTATTGTTGAAGAGAAGTTTGAAAGGGCAAGGTATGGTCATTCAGAACTGTGAATTTAGCAATCATTTTCTCAAAAATGAACAAAGTGAACTTGTCACTTTCAGAATAATTTTTTTTTATATTAACAAAATTTGAGCTTTCAAACAAAAATTAGAGTTCAGGAAAACTTGTATCTGCAACTAGGAGCTTAACAGCTTATTTGCAAATGTGATTTTCTATGTTAAATAGTAAAATGTATCAACATTTAAAAATCTGCATAACTCAGTGACCCAATATTTTTCAAATGATCAGCACATTATGACAAAAAAAAAAATCATGCATGGGTAAAAAAGCCATTCAACATACAAGAAGGCCAGGAGACTTTAATTAACGAAGACTAAAAAGCTTATCAATAAGATTTCAGATTTTATAGGCCACCTTACCTTTAAGAAATAAAATAATAAACTCCATAGAATTTTGGTGTAAAAATTTTAAAATATCCATATCTCCACAGAAAAACAATTAAAATACTTCCTCAACTATAAGTGTGGGTGAGTCTGGATTTTCTTTACATACTTAAATAAAAATAACATATTGCTAATGACTGAATGCAGAAGTAGATATAAGAACCCAGTTATATTCTAGAACCCAGCTATAACAAGCTAGACATTGAAGAGATTTGCAAAAATGTAAAACAATACCACTCAAGTTTTGTTGTTATTTTTTTCTTGTTTAGCAAAATATAGTCTTCATAAGTATGCATTGTAAATATGTTGTTTCTTTTAACATGTACTGAGTCTCCTATTCTTATGTTAAAAATAATTCAATAATTTTTTTAAATCTCAGTTTAATTTTTATTACAGCAAATATATAGTAGATGTCTATAAACCACATAAATAGATGCTTTTGGGTTTCTCAGTATTTCTTAAGATTGTAAAAGAGTGTGTGTGTGTGTGTGTGTATCTCTATCTGTGAGAAATGCTACTTTCATAAATTCCTTTATTTTTCTTAAGCTGAGGAAACTGAAACACAGAGATGTTGATCAACATTTTCCAAATCACAGAGTTGTAAATGCCAGGTCAAAAATCAAGGTTTGCTGAATTCTGGTTGTATTAGTGTAACACTGCTCCTGTCATTGAACAAATTTCAGTTCCTCTCCCTTAACTACTTGACCTTTGAATTGTTTCCCAGAAATGGTGGATTTTCTGCAAGACAAAGAAGCTGAGATTCTGAAGGCTCAGGCAGACTTCCTGAAGCCAAAATTCTCCATCTCCAACATCCTGCCCCCAATGCTTGTAGCCCCCTTTTGAGATACAACTTGATTTGCCCCCAAAGCACATGGCCCCTCCTTTAAGAGCATACAATTTCTCTTATCAAGGAGATGGATTTGAGACAACTTCTCCTGTCCTCCTGGCAAGACGTCTGTCTTATTAAAAAATTCCTTTGTCAATCCTCCTTGTCTCAATCATTGAATCTTTGTGGCACAAGCAACCATACCTAGACTTAAACCCCTTTGTGCTTTTGACAACATTGGTTTCCTAAAGCTCCCCTAACAAAGTACTACAAACCGGGTGGCTTAAAAAATGTAATATGTTAAAAATCTCAGTGTATATGGCTCTCAATATGGCCTTCAAAATCCCTGCATGCGGCCCTCTGCCAACACACATACACATGTGCAACACAGACACACAAGCATTTGGAGATCTTCGCTCAGCAATTTTGTTGATAGCAGGAGCAGTTTGAAATAATTTTTGGCTCTTTCTCTCTTCTGTTAAAGGCTAAGCACACTGGGGAGATTATGTTAGCTTGCCCGTGACAGGAAGAAAGAGAGAGAAGGCATGTGAGGGCAAGAAGGGAGCAAGAGGAAACAGTCCCCTAGATTCGCAGCAGCACCAAGGAAGAGGTGAAACGCCCTAAGCAGGGATGTAACTGCAGACAGACTAGCATGCTCACTACAAACTACTAGAAAACAGGTTAACATATATATAATTTTACTTGTAAAAATAAATATGTCATGCACAGATAATAAATATAAATATATAAACCAATTACTTTTAGACAGTACCGCAGGCAACATAGGGTTGTAATGAGAAAGAAACCAGCTGCACCAACAATAGTCCAGCGTTTAGCCTTGAGGCAGTTTCCAGCAGGGACACCGGCACAGAGACCCCAAGCAGAGCAAGCTGAGCTGTCCCCTTGAGCTGGGGAGAGAAAGGTCAGTCCCTGTTTGGGGTGGCTGAAGCAGCTAGATTTACAGGAAAACATACCAGAGATTAGGCAACTGCACAGAGAAAGCTCTAGAAATCTTCACGGGGATATCTTAATATTTTCTCTTCTCGCACTGGGTGAGGCCACTCCTGAAATGTCCTCACAAAGCTTAAAAGCAAACCCTCAGAAGCGTTTAAGAAATGTGACAAAAAACCAAATAGATTTAGGATTAGCAATGAAAAAATAAATTCCTAATTCCCGGGATGAGTTCTTCTTTGATCAGTTATTTTTAATGCCTGTCTGTAAATTTCTAAACTTATGCAGACTTTTTTGTTATCTTTGCATTATTGATCTCTGACTTAATTACACTGTGCTGAGATAACATGGTGTGCATAATATCGAAATATGTTGAAATGTATCCTGTGGTTTACTATGTTATCAATTTTGGCAACTAATTAATGTGTGTTTGAGAGGAATGTAGATTCTCTAATTAGAGTTCGTTCAACTCTACATTTTGCCAGTATATCAAGCTTAATTGCGTTATCCAAGTTACAGATACCCTTAGTAATTATTTGTCTGACTCATTATCAATGACTGAAAAACATATCCTAAAATCTCCCACTATGGTTTTGGGGGTGTCGATTTGTTCTCAAATTGTGTCAACTTTAGTTTTACATACTTTGCATCAATTTTATTTGCCATGTACTAGTTGTGAATTAGCATAAATTCCTCTTGAATTTTTCTATTTTTCATTTATAATATACACGTTTTTCTTAATGCTTCTTGCCTTTGAGTCTATAATTTGGATGATTTTCTTTTAGTTAGTAATTGTCTTGCATAATTTTTTTCATCCTCCTACTTTAAAACTTTTTGTTTTCTTATGTTTTCTGTGTGACTTTTAAACACAGCATACAGCTGCATATTGTGGCTGTGTTTATCTTATTTATGCTAAATTTAGTTAATTTATAATGATTTTAATGGCTCATAAATTACATTTATTTTTATCATTTTGTATTTTTTAATTTATACTACTTTTTCTCTATTTTTCTTCACTCTCTTATTTTTTTAGCATTGAGAGTTTATCTTTACCATGGCAATGGTTTCATAGGTGTATCTGTATGTCAAACTTACCAAATTATGTACTGTAAATAGGTGCATGTATTTTTTTAAATTGTCTTAAAAAATAAGTTTAAAAAATTCTATTGTTCTCCCTTAGGTAAAATTTATTCTGTCTTAGATTTTAGAATTTTAATTCTGCCTTAATTTTTTTTCTCCTCGAGGTATAGTCATAATTTGACTATAGTAACATTGTTTTTTACAAGCAATGTTTGAGTTTTACCCACATTTATAAATTTCCTTGTTCACCCTCCTTTCTTTATTATGATTCCTGTATTTTTCTCTCTGAACTAACAATCTGTGAAGTTCTTTCAGTATAAATCTGTAGGTTCACTTTTTTTAGTCAGAGCATGCTTTTTTTCCGCCATCATTCTTGAAGTGTATTAAAGCCATTTTTGATTAGGATCTGTTTCGGGGAATCCTGTGCAACAGTGATTCCATGTACACATCCAGAATGGATTCCCAGGGTTTCTATATTTCTGGTCTTTTCTATTTCAGCTGTTCTGGTGGGTAAAGTTAGTGCTATCACACTGCGGTTCTGCTTTACAACTTCCTACTTCAAAAAATATGTCTTTACATGTTCATTGACTGTTTGTATATCTTCTTTATAAAGCACCTTTTTAAGACTTTTATACATTTTCCCATTGAGTTGTGTTTTCCTCGATGATTTGTTGGGATATTTTGTATATTCTGTATATTAATCTTTTGTAGTTTCTGTATTTTGCAAAGGATTTTGTCCTATAAGCTTACATTTTAACAATTTAATAGTATCTTGCATGACAAATTCCTAATTTCTATTGGTAAATTTTATCAACTTTTCTGTTTATGATTAGAGCATTTTTATGTCCTATTTAAGAAATCTTTCTTTATCCTATGGTCATAAAGATATACTAATGTTATCTTCTTAAACTGTGATGTCCAATACAGTACCCAATAGCCACATATGGCTATTTAAATTTATATTAATGAAAAAGAAATAAAATTTGAAATGTTGTTACTTAGCCAAATTTCAAGTTCTCAGCAGTTCCATGTGGCTAGTGGGTATGGTAGATGCCACACATATAGAATACTCTTATCATTGTAGAAAGTTCCAAGGGACAGCTCTGGTCAGTCTACAACCCTTTCATAATTAGATCTATAGTCCACCTGGAATTGGTTGTTGTGCTTGGTATTAGTTAAGGATCAAGACCCTTTTTCCACATGTGGATATCCAATGAACACCAGCTATTGAATGATCATCTTTCCCTGCTGCTCTGCTTCATTTCTTTATCAGAAATGAAGTGACTACATATGTATTGTCTCTTTGTGGACTCTTTAAATCTATTCCATCGGTCTGTTTGTCTATCTTTATGGCTAAAACCACACTGTTTACTTACTGTGTCTTTATAGTAGGTCTTAATTCATGGTAGTGTGGAAACTACTTTTTTTTCTTTTTCTTCTTCAATATGATATTGATTATTCTTGGGCCTTGCATGTCATGTAAATGTTAAAATCATTTTGTCAAATTCCATAAAAATATTTCTGGAATTTTTATAGGAATCTTATTCATTATATTAATCTATATAGGTAGAAATGACATGTTTACTATATTTCAAACTATCAACATTGTCTTAACTTCTCCTAATAATATTATATAAATTTTGATTCAGAAACCTATTCTGGTTATCTACTGCTACTTAACAAACCACTTCATAACATAGTGGCATAAAACAATCATGTTTTTATGCTCAGAGATTCTTTGGGTCAGGAATTCAGAAAGGACACAGAGGGGATAGCTTGTCTCTGCTCCAGCACATCTGAGACCTCGGCTGGAAAGACTCTAGAATCAGCCACAGTTCCTTCACTTGCATGTCTGCCACCTGACCTGGGAAGGCTCACAATTGGGGCATGGCTGGGGCTGTTGACAGGGGCACCTACCACTGCCTCTCTCGTGGCTTGGGCTTCTCACAGCATGGTAGCTGGTTCCTTCCCTGAAGCATCCTATTACGGAACATCTGTAAATTAGAGACTCCAAATGGACCAGGTGGAAGCTAAGGGGTCTTCTGACCCAGCCTCAGAAGTCTTGCAATGAGCATAACTTCTACTGCCTTCTATCCATGGCAAGCAAGTAACAAAGACCAGCCCAGATTCAAGGGAAGGAGACATAAACTTCATCTTTCATTGGCAAAATCTTACATGTATTTTATTATTCCTAAGTATTTGTAGTTTTTTGTGATTATGGTAAATGGTATTTTTAAAATTCAGTTATTGTTTTTGGCTAGTATACAAACATACAATTGACTTTTTATATTGACCTTAGTGATTTCACTTATTCCAATAGTTTATCTGTAGATTCTTCTGGATTTTTTAAAGCACACAGATACGGTGTTTGAAAAAAAATAAGAAATAGCCTACTTAAATTTAATATAATTTCTGATATATTGGGGTTTAAGTTTACCATCTACTATTTCTTTTCTGTTTGTGTTACCTGTTCTATTTTCTTACCTGTTGTTATATTAATCATGCATTTTATATTATCTCACTTTCCCCCTCTATTTGCATATTATTTATACATCCTTTTATGGTGTTCTGACTTACTTTGGAGGTTAAACACTTATTTGCACTTATCAGGGTCCCACAAAAAATTAGTAATTTCCCTTTAGGAATGGTCTCACTGTGAGCAGTTGGTAGGTTTTAAATTGGGAACAGGAGTTCGGGTCATGCATTGTGTAGCAAGACTACACGTCCGCATCTGGGACATCTCACCACCCAGCTGATGCTGATGCTATTCCCAGTTGTACCCAGGCCACCGCCTCAGAGAACACAAAAAGAAGTCATGACAATCAGAAGGCCCTCAAGCCCCCCAACAGCAGAGAAGATGGGGTGACATGTAGACATTTCACTACAACAGAAAAAAAAAAACCACCAAAATTGTAAGACTAAAGATCAGAGTGAAAGTTTTCCTTAATGCTAAGCTGATTAAAATGATTTAGAAGAGATAAATATGTACATAAACCAATATAAATTTCCAAAGAGAGTTAACTCAGTTTTGCAACTGGGCAGATGTCATACTAATAATATTTGGGGGATGAAATTCAGAGGACAAAAGGAAAGGCAGTGACCTGGGCGATACCCTAATGTTGTCGAAAGCTTGGCCACTTGTCCATGAGGCCGAATCAGAACAAGGGCAAGCAGTTTGAGGAGGAAGGAAAGAAAGTCACTTGGCCGGCAAAGGAGGAGGTATAGTAGACCTTCTCGTCTCAAAATCCCAAATTTCCTGAACATAGGCAGAAATACAGAGCTTTTAAAGGAAAGGTTCTTGGCTTCAGGCAATTACCGTGGTTAACTATTCCAATCGTCCCATCTCTGCCAAAAACAGTCTGTAAGCTCAGCCAGCTGCCCACCTGGGGGGCTGGCACCACCTGGGAGTTTTAACAAAAGACTTGCCCTGTCTCAGGGATGCAGGCCAGGCTGCAGTTCCCAAAAGGGAGGGAAGTTTTCCAGGCCATTCCCTCTGTTACATATTCCCCACTCTCAATACTCTTCCATGTCTATGGGAGGAGGGATGACTACTCTGTTACATTAACTTTACCAATTCCCAGAATTATCAATATGAAGAATGAGACAATACTGACCCTTCAGTTAATTAGAAGAGAGAATGAGAAGACAGAAGATAGAGCCTCAATGACTAGCTGCTGCTACCCTCCGGGACCCTGGACCGTGGCCTAAACTGCACTGTCCAACAGAGTAGACATTAGGCCTCATATGGCTACTTAAACTTAATTTAAAATTTACCTTTACATTAATAAAAATTAAATTTCAATCTATTTAGAGTGAGCAATAACCACATATTAAAGAATATTTTCATCACTGCAGAACGATCTACTGGACAGCACTGGCCTAGAGAATGCAGATGGTCCCCGTGGGGCCTTCTGTGCCTCCAGATCAGGCCCCGCAGATGCCAGAGAAACGGAGTGGAGTCTGTGCATATTCTCTTGAGTGAAATTTGCGGGAATGGAAATGAGGAAGGGAGTGGAAGAGGATGTTTTTGTATGAGATGATTGCCTGAGGCAGAACTAAATTGTGAGGAATGAAAACAAAAGGAAAAATGGAGACCTTGACATCTGAATGTCCCCATGAGGGAAGATAAAGGCATTAAAGAGGAGAAGAAAATTCCTTGTGTACACTGCTGGGAGCCCATGGCTGTGTGGTTAATCCACGGTGCAAAAGTGCTTATCAGACCACATCAAGCAGACTGAGGATGAAGCGAGGCAGGATATGGAGCGTAGAATCTCTCTTGTTCGTTACTCAGCAGCCGTTGCAAGATTATTAAACTTTTGCTACATAAGACCATTTTTAGGTTCTTCATTTATCTTGTGAGACCACTAAGTTTAGATTATGGCCATTGACATGATGATATAAAATAAATAGACCCTAGAATGCAAATATAGAACTCTCATTGAAATATTCTTCCATGATGGTTAAGTATATGGAGGAAAATATTTCTAACAAATGCAGGCTGGTGATTTTTGCAATTTCTACACTGAAATGAAACTATGTTTCCAACAAGGTTTTTCGGGAAATTGCTTTCTCTCTCTCTCTCTTTCTGAAATTCCAGTTGAGTTCAGAAGAATTTAAGAATATTCCACCAAACAAGGCCGGGTGCGGTGGCTCATGCCTGTAATCCTAGCACTCTGGGAGGCCAAGGTGGGCGGATCATTTGAGCTCAGGAGTTCAAGACCAGCCTGAGCAAGAGCGAGACCCCGTCTCTAC
>JAQIFY010002445.1:0-13338 GCA_028533085.1 Varecia variegata | reverse complement strand
CAGAATGGGAAAAAATTTTCGCATTCTACACATCAGATAAAGGACTGATAACAAGAATCTATTTAGAACTCAGCAAAATCAGTAAGAAAAAATCAAACAACCCTATCAAAAAGTGGGCAAAGGACATGAATAGAAATTTCTCAATAGAATTCAAGTCTTAACATAAATTAAAATATTTAAGATTACTACAGAAGTAATATTTTAGTCTCTGAAATCAAGTATAACAGCAACTTATTTTCCCTCTTCTGTTGCCCCCGTTCCTTTCTCCTAGGTTCATCTTATTTGCAACTTCAGAAGTTCTTTACTTTAAAAACATTCTAATTTCCATTTAATTTGCTTACTTTTGCTTTGATGTTAGTTGATTAAAAGCATTTAGAATCTCAATGCTATGAAATGTGATTAGAAATGTCATACTTCTTAAGGTTATTTTGTTAACACTTTGCACATGGAATTTTGATCAAGTAGTAGATAATATTATCTTGTTTACACATCTGAGTCTATGGTAATTGTCATAAAAATATAGCTCTAGTTTAAATTAATAATTGATCCAGCAATTGGAGAAATAGCAAACCATTTTATTTAATTAGATCATTTCAAGAGAATTGATATGAAAAAATTTTAAAATGTACTTTACATCTCAGGAAATTATAAGATACTTTAAACTTTACCCATTGATTTGCTACTGGAGGGTGGTAAACTGGGGGAGGATACCTTTAGTGTGAAACTTCTAAATAAAATGCCTTACTATATGCTTCGAGAGCCCAATCCATAGAAATAGATAATTTTAATCCTATATCTTTTTTGGCTTTCTTCTAAACAAGTGATCTGGAGTCACCACGTCACTGTAGTTTAAGACTAATTGTCTGTGCCAAACCTTTCCAAGTTTGCCAAATAAATAGTAAATAATTAGACAGTAGTCACTGTGATGAAAATCATTTTCTACAATGGTTTCTTCCACAAGACACTCCAATATGTTGCCTCATATTTAAGAAAACGTGACCATGCCTCTAGGAAAATTTCACTCAGCTTCCTGAAGAATTAAAATAAAAAGTGCTATGATGTGAAATTAATCGAGTTTTAGCATGTATCAAACTCTATATGAAACTATTTTTCTTTGACAAATAAAAAATCCAAAATATCCAAAAGTTTATGATTATTTTTATTATGCTGTTTGCCTATTCCTTGCAAATATACATAAATTCAGACTTAACTTTACAAAGTTAATTTAAATCAGATTCACAAGTTTGGAGCTACCAAAATGAGTTTGAAGTATTGAGCTGTTTAGCTCCTTATAATCAGATGTAAACACTAGTGGTGAATATGTCTTTCAATCTTACACCAATTATAATAAAATACTTTTTCTTTGTTATTTTTTCAAAGATTACACTGCAATATTTCACTGATATCTTATACATGGCCACAAGGGAGGTAGAAAGCTAAAATGGAAAATTCAATATTTATTTAAAGCATATAGACTATTTTCAGTGAATTTCAAAAAGGGACACACTATTTGGAACACCATTCTCTGTAAAATCTTGAAGACACAAAGATGTCACAACATGGACTAAACAGTCTTATTCTCTTGTAAATGTACTACCATCCAGATCTTTAACTTAGGTTATTTATTTCACTTAATTAAATTAGTCAAACAATCAAATGCTTTCATATGGGCCTTACCATAGTGCTACGTGTTATCATCAGGAAGGCTGCTAAAGAAGAATGGGGGAGGGGCCAAGATGGCAGACTAGAAGTAGCCTGAACATGCTGCTCTCACAAAGAGGATCAAGTAAAGTGGTGAGTAGATATACATTTTCAGATCGATTCTCTAAGAGAGAGTATTGGGAATCAACAGACAGGAGATAGGTGGCAGACAAAGTGAAGGAGAGGGAAGTGGGGCAACCCCTTAGGCAGGATTGGAGGTACCCAGCGAAGGCATCCACACATGGGGAAGGCACAGAGGAGAGAACCCTGGGCTCTCCACTACTCCTGTGGACATTGCAATCTGAGCTGCAGGAGGAACCCTCCACCAGAGTAGGCCTCTGGACCGACACAGGGAGCTGCCAGAAGACAGTGCAGCAGCCTTCCTCTGAAGGGACCCACTGGCTTCCAAACCCTGGGCACTGCAGCTGGCGCCATTCTGACTTCCCAGACTCAGAGTACTGCATCTACACAGGGGTCAGCTTAGTTGCTGCTGCCTCTCATCACCCCTGCTGGGCTGGGGAGGGAAGTGGGGAACCAGATGTGCTCACTTGCCCTGTGAGCAGGTGCCATGCACCCCCACTGCAACTGTGGGACCCAAGCAGAGCATGCACCCATGGCCCCTGACTCCCAGTGCCACAGGTTGGATAGTGCAGGTGCCACCACCACTGACTGGGTAGCACTGCCACTGACAGACCTGGGCAGAGCAAGGGCCCATGTCACCACACACTGCCACATGCCATCTGCCCACCACATGCTGCTGGATGTTGCATGCCCCTTGCCTGCCCACCATGCACAGCCGTGAATGCCCACAGCCCTGGCACTGGCTGCTGCTGCCTAGGTAGCCCCAACCAGTCACCACTGCCACTGCTGGAGAAACTGGGTGGAGCAAATCCCCACAGCCACCTGCCTGGGCAGAGAGGGAACCACCCTGCCTCCATATAAGCTTTTAGCAACAGCCTTGGGACCAGCCCAGTCCTCCACACAAATATCCTCCAGCACTTGCTAGGACTGTGATAACCACAGGACAAAAGTAATTTACAGATTCAGGGCAATTCCCATCCAACCCTAAACTTCATATGGAATCAAAAAGAGCCCAAATAGCCAATGTAAACCTAGGCAAAAAGAACAAATCTGGAGGTATCACATTACCTGACTTCAAATTATACTGTAAGTATAGCAAACAAAGCAGCATGGTACTGGTATTAAGGTAGACACACAGATCAATGGAACAGAATAGAGAACCCCAAAATAAAGCCATATAGCTACAACCAACTGATTTTTGACAAAGCAGACAAAAACATACACTGGGGAAAAGACATCCTATTCAATAAATGGTGCTGGGAAAACTGGATAGTCCCATGCAGAAGAATGAAACTAGATCCCTACCTCTCACCATATACAAAAATTAACTCAAGATAAAGACTTAAATGCAAGACCTGAAACCATAAAAATTCTAGAACATGAAGGCAAAGATCTTTGGGGAATTGGCTTAGGCAAAGAATTTATGACAAGCCACCTAAAGTAAAGAGAACAGCAATGAAAATAAATAAATGAGATTTAATTAAACCAAAAGTTTCTGCCCAGCAAAGAAAATAATCAAAAGAGCAAAGACACAACATACAAAATGGTAGAAAGTATTCACAAACCATGCATTTGACAAAGGGCTAATATTCAGAATCTACTCTCAAACCAACCACAAGACAAAAACAAATAACCCCATCAAAAACTGAGCAAAATACGTGAACTGATTTTTATCAAAAGAAGATATACAAATGGCCAAGAAACATATGAAAAAATGTTCAACATCACTAATCATCAGCGAAATGCAAATTAAAACCACAATGAGATACCACTTTACCCTTATCAGAATGGACATTATTTTTTTCTTTTTTTTTGTTCACAGACAGGTAGAAGAATGGCCATTATTAAAAAGTCAAAAAACAATAGATGCTGGTGCAGATGTGGTGAAAAGGGAATGCTTATATACTGTTGGTGGGAATATAAATTAGTACAACCTCTATGGAAAACAGTATAGAGATTCCTCACAAAACTAAAAGTAGACCTACCATTTGATCCAGCAATCACACTCCTGTGTATCTACCCAAAGGAATAGAAATCATTTTACAAAAAAGACACCTGCACCCCAGTGGTTATGGAAGCACAATTTACAATTACAAAGATACGGAATTAACCTAATTGCCCATAATCTGATAAGCGGATAAAGAAAATGTGATACACACACACACACACACACACACACACCATGGAGTACTACTCAGTCATAAAAAAGGATGAAATAATCTTTTGCAGCAACTTGGATGGAACTGGAGACCATTATCTTATGTGGAGTATCTCAGGAATGAAAAAACAAATAACACATGTTCTCACTTATAAATGGGAACTAAACAAGGGATATATAGGACTATAAAGTAGTGTAATGGACATTGAAAATTAAGAAGGGGGGAGTGTTGGGGGGAATGAGAGATAAAATCCTACCTGTCAGATACAATGAACACTATTCTAGTGATGGGTTCAGCATTGACTGACTTCAGCATTGTACAATTCATCCATGTAACAAAAAAAACACTAGTACCCTCTAAATCTATTGAAATAAACAAAAATTTAAAAAAGAAAGAAAAATGGGACAGAGAAAAGCTCATATTACCTACAGAAGAAGGCAGCATGTATCCAAAAGAAGAAAAAAAGTAAAAAAGAAAGAATGAAAGAAAGATGGAAGGAAGGAAGGAAGGAAAAGGAAAGGAAGAAAAACTGACCATGACTCATCAGGAAGGCAAACATATAAAACTGAGGATAGATTAATGCACGTGGTAAAGGAGGATTTTCAAAATTATGTGTTTGTATGATGAACTAAGGTGAAGAGTGAAAGTTGAAGAATTAAAACACAATAAGAGAGCTTTCTTTTTCTTATTTTAATGATAATCCTGGGATTTCTGTTCAAAAAACATGGTCTTAAAGAGAGTTTAAATAACCTAGGGCTCATAAAGCATGCTATAACCTCTCATCCCTTTCAGACACAATGAAAAAAGAAATCAGAAAAGCTTCCATCTGTTGCTTGCATGGAACAGAGCTAAAACTCTGAGAAATCAGCCTTTAATCAAAGAGGCGCAATCCTCGTAGTCTAAATATCTATCTAGCCCTCTCAAATCTTGATATGCCCTGTTATAAACCAGTTTTCTCTCTAACCATTTGTGAGTTAATTATCCCATATTAGTTTAATTTTGTCTGTCCCACTTCTAGGTTTTTCATATTCACCTAACCTTTCCTCTTACAAAGGCCTCTGTTATTTTATAAAATTATTACTATAATAATATAAATGAGTTTAGCAAACTTGTTTTCCAGATCCCTCTTCTCTGTGAGTTAGATAATTCATTTATCATCATCACGTCTTCCATAAACCTAGTTCCATATATGAACCACCGAATATCCTCCTATATTTAAAATTCTTGCCTCAAATGACTGTGAGTTTACTGACTTACTATTTTTTAGCACCAAAACCTAAAATAACAATTATAGTATCATAAGTATATCCTATATTTTCGTGAAATAAAGTTGGCTTCCCTCAGAGCCACCAGTGCTGCTGTGTCATAAAATGCAATAGCTACTGCCCTTATCATGATTTCTGAAGAAAACAAAAAGCTGTTTCCATTGTTTCCACCTGTTTTTATTCCAGAAGTAATCTCTTCTTATTTAAAATATCACACATGCTTTTATTCACCCATCTGTTTCTACATAAATTCAAAATATACTGTTTTTAATATTGCCATGTTCTTGATTAATGCTGAAAATATGACATGAATAGAGTAAACAGGTCCTTTGCCTTATGAGATGATAAATCTACACTTGGGATGAAGACAGATTTTGAACAAGTAATGCTATGTATGATAAATGGAATAACAAAGAATACTCAAATTGCTTTGAAAATAAAAATTGAGAAGTCCAAGCTGGCCCTGAAGTTTATAGATTAAGGAGGGAGATTAATTCCCATTTAATTAGATAAGAAACACGGAAGAAGGAAGAAGTTGCCTCTATGCTAGAAGTCAGGATTACATATGTGATATATGGGACCCAGTTGAAAATAAAAATGCAGGGCTTCTTGTTGAAAAATTATTAAGAATTTTAAGAGAGCAAAAACAGACCATTAAACCAAATGTGGTATCACCTAAATGTAAGGCCCTGTGTGACTGACTGCACATGTTACATGTCCATGAAGTCAGCCCTCCTGCCTGTAAAGCATCCAAGTATATATGTCAAGTAGACAGTAGATTATACACTCTAGAGCTCAAGAGAAATATCTTGTTACAAACAGTTGTGAGTTGTGACAGATTAAAGATGGCCACAAATTGTCACTCTAACAGTTGAGAAATAGAGTTTATTTTCCCCTTTGAATATGAGCTTGCCCTATGATGGCTTAATCAATAAAATGATGTGAAAGTAATCTTGTGGTCGTTCCAAGCCCAGCCTTTAAGAGTACTGCTTCCTCCCTTTTGAAATGCTCACACTTGGGGCACTTTCCTCTGGAACCCAGGGGCTAAATGGTATTGACTCTTAGTTGACAGCCCCAGTTGTTGCAGCCAAAATGCAGCATCAAGCATCAGCCACATGAGTGAGCCAGTTTAGATGTTACAGAGCAATTGAGCAGAAGAACCACCTAGCTGAATCTAGTCAATCCACAAAATCAAGAGAGATAACATAATGGTGGTTGTTTTAGGCCAGTAATTTTGCGGTGGATATACAGTAATAGACAACCAAAACAGAAATTAATGAGGTGTTGGAACAACAAAAACATAAAACATTTGGCATTAACATTGGGCCTAGAAAGCAGGTAGAAGACAGAGGGCCTGAAGTAGGTTGGTAAGGAAAAATGAAAAGATAGGAAGAAAAATGTAATTTGAGGCTAGAAAATGTGATTTATGTTTCCTGTGGAAACATGGAAAATAGAAAATAAACCAAATGAATTTGTGGATTTGTGTCACTTTCGTCTAAGAGAACAGACCACAAAGTTTCTACAGGGATTAAACTAGCTTGTACTAAAAAGAACAGTGATAGTTCAAAATTAAGAGGTTTTTAAGAGCCCCCAACTTCTAACAAAATGAACACAGCCTAAGAAAGCTACAGAACTCTACAGGGGGGTTGTTTCTTAGGAAAAAGGATGAACCATATGGAAGAGCAGGGGGCCCAGAGGGTAAAGCCAAGAGGCATAGATAATCAACCCAAGAAAGCTAGGAGAAGCCCTAATCAAGGAACTGATATGTGCTCACCCAAATTTCAGGATTTTTATAAACCAGTGACTGCTATTTGCCTCTCAGATTTTTGAATGGATGTGTCTACTGAATTCTAGTGTATTTGTCTCAATATTATATATTGAATTTGTGGGGGTCAGATAACTTGTCTTCTAGTTCATACCTCTTCATATCAAGAGGAGCCTGAGGGGCCTCATCCATCCCTGGACCTGGTTTAGATAATGAGATGCTAGACTTTGAGCCTAATGTTGTAATGGGATGTGACTTTGAGGGTCAGGGGGAGTGGTGAGGGTATTTTTCATATAGGACAAATTTAAATAAATTGTGGCTGAATGGTAACTGTGGTGGACTAAAGTTGACCAAACTCTTGTTATTAATTTTTTTATCAGACATTCGGAGTTTATTTTCCTTCCCTCTTAAATCTGGGTTGGTCCTGTGACAGACAGCTTAACAAATATTATAGAATGTGGTGGAAGTGACGACATGCCAGTTATAGTCATACTTTTTAAAAGGACTTGCAGCATCTATTTCCCTCCTCCAGTATTTCTCACTCTTGGAATACTTCTTGGAATTCAGCCACCGTGCTTTGAGTAACTCAAGCTACGTGTATAAGACACATGTTGATGTTTCAATTGACAGTCTCAGTTGAACTCTTTGCCAATAACCAGCATCAAATGCCAGCCATGTGAATGGGAAATCTTGTCTGTCCCAGCACAGATGATCCCACAGATGATGCAGCCAAATCCAATTTCATAGAATGAAAGCAACCGAGTTTGGTCCAGTCAATACCAAGAATAGCGAGAGATAATAAATTAGTCATTGTTGTAAGTCACTACATTTTAGACTGGTGTGTTATGCAATAATGGAAAATTGAAATAAGAGTCTTCTGTGTATAGAAGTTAATGAAGCCATGAGAATGAAAGGGACTTAATAGATAAGTATGTGACATGAAAGAAAAGAAGCTGTCTTGGTTTGTTTTCTGTTTCTATAACAGAATGCCATAGACTGGGTAATTTAAAAAAAAAAATATTTCTTATGTTCCAGAGGCCTCAAAGTCCAAGAGCATGGTGACTGCTCTTGGCCTTCTTGTTGTGCTGTCCCATGGCAGAAGAGCAGAAGGGCAAACGAGCACAAGTGAAAGAGAAAGTACATGAGGCCAGGCTGGCTTTATTAACAACTGACTTTGAGAAAACTAGCCCAGCCCCATGATAACAGCCTTACTCCACCCATGAGGCCTGGCCCCATGATGTAATCACTCTTTAAAGGCCCTCCATATTAATACTGTTACAATGGCAATTAAATCTCAACATGAGTTTCAGAGAGGACAAACATTCAAACCATAGTGGAGGCTTAGAATAGAATCCTGGAAATCTCAAACTTGCTAGACAGAGGAAAGGAAGCCAGTAACAGGATCTGTGAAACATGTTCAGGTAAAAGGAAATTCAGGATATTGTTAGAGACCTGTGAGCCAATGGAAGAGAGAGGCCACAGAGGTGAGTGCTAATGAGAGATCAAATAACATATAGCTGATAGTTGCTTGTTACATTTAGTGACATAGAAGATACAAGTGGCCTTAGCAAAAATAAAATTAAAACTGATAGGGAGGAAGCCAGATTGGAGTTAGAGAGGTAGTTGGAGAATGACAGGGAATGAGTAAGGAGAAACAGGGAGTATAGATTCTTTTGAAGAGCTAAGAAAGTTGACATGAAGAAGCTAAATATCTCTCTCTCTCTCTTTCTCTCTCTCTCCATGTGTGTGTTAGAGAGAAAGAAAGAGAGAGATATCTTAAAGTGTTTAAATTATCTTTAAGTGATGGTGAAAAAGGAAGAAATAAAGTCAAGGTAAGAGAAAAATATGAGTAATATTTTAATCTTTCCAGAAAGGTTCCTCAAACCACAGAACATCCATTTAGGCACTATCTATGTCCATTGTCCAAACACACAGTAACCTCAAAGAACATTTGCTATAAAGCAGACTTTGTAATATAACTTAGCTGCATCATGGAGTCAAAGGAAATTATTTACTGGCATATCAAAATGGCCTTGTTAAAATGCATGTAATAGAGTCTATAGTAGAAATTTAATCTTAAGATTTTACAGCTCAAAAAAAAATCCATCTTTTAAAATTTTATATAACTTCCTTCTTCTAAGTTTAATGGTGGAATTTATCTTTTGGGTAATCTATGTCTTATTTGGCTAATAATGTTCAGAAGTATGAAATCTCCTTACTGATGTGAAAAACAATATACACAATTTTTGCTGAACAAGCTTCAGAGGACTATGTAAGATTGTGGATAAAGTTAGATGATGCTCTTCCCAAATAAATATGTCTGTTCATCAGTGAATTTATACACATGCAGAAGAGCCTTCTGGGAGCAGAATGGTTTATATCCTGGTTCTTTCTCTGGGTATTTCAAAGATATGAAAGCAGGTCTGATGGAATAAGTTGTCATATTTAACTAAGATCAAGGAATAGCAAAAAAAAAATGGTACCAAAAGAGAAGACAAGGGAGGAAAGGATTCTAGACCAGTGACTTAGATCAACACCAGAACAGGATGGTTAGAGAAAAGAGCTTCCTGTGCACATTATGTGGCTTGATGTAAGAAGCCATCCTGATCCAGATACTCTGGTACTAGGGGGAGGGATCTTGGGGAAATTACTGTGAGTGTGAAGTGAAAGATATTGCACTAAAGACCAGTTAAGTCATTCCTCAAGGTGTCCTAGACACAACTTCACAGAAAAGAGATCCATCCTCTTTGTTCACAGAAATTCCTTGCAATCTGTGGAAATCAGTATGCTTCAACTTGAATGAGTCAGTCCACTGGCCGATTTTTTTCCCTATATTCCTTACTTATTCTGACTTCCTAATTTCAACTTGTTCAAATTTTTTTTTTTTTTTTTTTTTGCTGACCCAATTTCTTCATTATTTAACTTAGTCTTTTAGGAAATTAGCAAAGCAGGGAATTTTCATTTTATTCTCTTCCTACTTTCAGAACTTGGAACTTTCAATTTTCAGGAAACCATAAAGAACGGCTTAAGTAAAATTCTAGGACAAGTTAACAAGAGCATATAAAATAATTTGTTTCTAAAATAATCTTATGAGGGAAAAGCACAAGCCAGAGCAGATTTTTTCAAAATGCATAAGCAACACTTGCTCAGTTCCACCTGCTGCAGTTAAAGAAAAATAAGCAAAAGGGAACACTGACAAAGTAATTCTTTCAAGCAATCAAATGTCCATTCATTGATTTCTTGCCCAAGCAGAGCAAATCAGGAAGTTTCCATAAGCTCAATGAGTTTCCAAAATATAGTATGTCTGTGCTGGCTCCACTCCTACCAATTACCACAGTCCTTAAGCATCCTCAATATTTTGACAATAATTGCAAGTGCTTTCAAAGTGAAAATAGGTGCATCAAAAAATATGTGCCAAATAGCAATACTTGAACACTTTTCACTAAGTGTTGAAAGATTTTCGTTTTGTATCGTAATTGTTAACGTGGATCAAACACAACAAATAAATCACAATTATAATATGAATTGTGCTACGTGACTGACTTAGCACCAAATCGCCAATACTGAGAGACATTTTCAAAATGTTAACCAAAATCTCCCTAAATTAAAATGAAATCAATTTCCAAATTGTAAAATTTGTATAATTAGAGCAGGGGTTCTCAACCAGGAGGACTTTGCTCCCCAGGGCACATTTGGCAATTTCTGAAGATGTTTTTGTTTGTCACAACTGGAAAAGGGGATGCTACTTGTGTCTAGTAGGTCGAGATCGGGGATGCTGCTAAACCTCCTCCAATGCACAAGACAGCCCCTACAACAGAGAATTATTGGCCTAAAATGTCAATGGTGCCAGATTTGAGAAATCCTGAGTTGGAGATATCATAAAGTCCAATTTCTTTTCCTTTGTTTATGAAGCCCCCTCTGGATCAGGATAATAAAATCATAGTATTAGCATGTAGGAAGAAATATATTTTCCAAACCATTATGTTTTTCAGGGAATTGAGAGAATTACTGTTGCTACATCTGAAAACAATACCAGGCCATTAAGAATTTAAGTGAAAACCTTGTATGAGTGAGGTACCTAGAATAGACAAATTTATAGAGCCAGCAAGTAGATTAAAGGCTAACAGAAACCTATTTAACTATTTCTAGAAAGTCACAATTTTTTTCAGTTGTCCATTGTGGTCTGTAGCATCAATTGACATACTGTATGTAGCATTAATGTCCTGAGTGAAATTTGAGGAGTAGATGTTTAGAATATTACTCATTGGATATCTGTTGCTATGTAGCAAATTTTATGATACCATAGTCTCCATGGGTCAGAGAAAGGGGAATGGAAAGTTACTGCTTATGGTTATAGAGTTTATGTTTGATGTGATGAAAAGTTTTGGAACTAGATGGGGTAAAAATGCACAATATTGTGTATATAATTAATACCACTGAATTGTACACTTAGAAATAGTTAAAATGTCAAATTTTATGTTTTATACATATATATTTATGACATTTAAAAATATTAATAATGTAATATATCAAAAACCATTAAAGGTGATTTGTAGGGTATATGAATTATATTTCAATAATGCTGTTAAAAATAATAAAGAAAGTTGCTACTGAAAAAAAGAAAAGAATTTAAGTGAAATGGAAGTGTCTACAGTACTGGAATCTTGGTACTACTTAATCTTTTAGATAAATTTGAAATTTAGAAATACTTTAAAATGTGAGTAAACTCTCAAATATTCTGAGTTTACAAGGAATTTTCTAGCATATTTTAATCAGTTACATTTCTTATGCACGTACCAAATGAGACACTGAGGTACTTACCAGCAAACTGACTCCATATTTCCATAAATGAGTCTAATATTACAAAGGTAGTTTAAAGTACTAGGCTAAAAGAAATTAATACTGTAGACTAAAATAAAAGCCTTGAATTAATTCAGTTAAACTTTATTGATACCCACTTCCATTAATTCTGTTTTTGCAACCATTCAGATTTATATGTTAGTTTCTAGAGGCAGCAAAAAGAAGAAAAGGTTGCAGAAATTCTTGACATCGATTCCAGGACAATGATCTCAAATGGTGCAGTGGGAACCAGCAAATGTAAAGAGGTAAGGGAAGGAAATTGACTCACTGGGAACTTTATCAGGGAAGAGGCAGCCAGGCTTGAACAATGATCCTGCTGTTGAAAAGAAGGAAAGTCTTACTGGCAATATCTTTTATTTTCCAGCACGTTTTATCATATGCATACACCTACCTTGGCAATCCAAATGATGGGCTAAGGGTTAAGCCGTACTGGGCTTTAGCATGGAAGTAATCAGACTGAATTGAATCAAACTGAATTCACTGAATTGAATCAAACCTCAATTCTCTTTATATTTTTGAATTTTAAGAGTTCTACAGGGGATGAGAGTAATTTTTTTGGAATTTATTGAAATCTCCATTATTAGAGATTAATTTCTTCTGGCTAAAGCCTTCTTTTCTCAATGTTATATCTAAGTAAAAATACTCCAGAATGTTTAACACATTGTTCTAGCAACAGCCATTAGAATCTTGACTTGAACTAATTTATTTAGTCAACTCAAGTAGCAGATTACTAATTTAGAGAGAACAGAGTAATGATTTTTAAACTAGGATGATGAATTGACTCCTAACTTCATTTTCTAAAGGGGATTCCTTGGAATACTACTTTCTTAAGTTGCCATATGGAGAAAAAAATGGTTCAAAGTTTTAAGAAGTTCAGGACACACTGTCTATGTCAAACCCTTTTAGAGATTCACCATGCCTATTAGAAAAGTAAAGTCTTTGAGAAACCTATTTAACTATTTCTAGAAAGTCACAATTTTTTTCAGTTGTCCATTGTGGTCTGTAGCATCACATGACATACGGTAGCATTAATGTCCTGAGTGAAATTTGAGAACTAGATGTTTACAACATGAATCATTGGATATCTGTTGCCACGTAGCAAATTTTATTATACCACAGTCTCCGTGGGTCAGAAGTCTAGGCACAGCTTAGCTTAGCTGGATTTACTGCTCAGAGTAAAAGGCTGAAGTCATACAATCAGTGTGGACTGGTGCTTGTGTCAGATCTAAGGCTCAGGATACTTTTCCAACCTCAAGTGGTTGTTGGCACAATTCATTTCCTTGCAGCTGTAGGTCTCAAAGTGGTTTGCTTCTTCAAGACCAGGAGGAGAGATTCTCTGCTACTTCAAATCTCTGACCTAGAGAACCTCTTTTTTTTTATTTATTATAGCTTATTATGGGGGTACAACCACTCTGGTTAAGTATATTGCCCATGCCCCTCCCAACCCCCCGAGACTGAGCCTCAAGGGTGTCCATTCCCCCAACAGTGCACATCGCACTCATCATGT
>JAQIFY010002444.1:0-13339 GCA_028533085.1 Varecia variegata | reverse complement strand
AAGTATTATAACTGTACTTCGTATGTTTAAAAAGTTAACCAGAGACATGGATAATATAAAAGAGAGAGAGCAACCAAGCATGCACAAAAGACAATCACAAATCACAAACTTCTAAAGATAAAAAGTGTAATGTGTGAAATGAAAAATATACTAGACAAGATTAATGGCAGATTAGACATTGCAGGAAAAAAAAGATTAGTGAACTTAAAGATTTAGCAATACAAACTATTCAAAATGAAACACACAGAGGAAAAATAATTTTTTGCCCGGACATGGTGGCTCATGCCTGTAATCCTAGCACTCTGGGAGGCTGAGGTGGGCGGATGGCTTGAGGTCAGGAGTTTGAGACCAGCTGGGCAAGAGCAAGATCCTGTTTCTACCAAAAGTAGAAAAATTAGCTGGGTATCTTGGCATGCACCTGTAGTCCCAGCTACTTGGCAGGCTGAGGCAGGAGGTTGCTTGAGCCCAGGAA
This sequence comes from Varecia variegata, assembly GCA_028533085.1. Lineage (NCBI taxonomy): Eukaryota > Metazoa > Chordata > Mammalia > Primates > Lemuridae > Varecia > Varecia variegata. The sequence goes on along the minus strand of JAQIFY010002444.1, from coordinate 12,867 downwards.
AGTGAGGTTGCAGTAAGCTATGATAATGTCACTGCACTCTACGCGGGGTGACAGAGTGAGATTCTGTCTCAAAAAAAAATTTTTTTTAATTTTAAAAAATATTTTTTAAAAATGAAAAGAACATCAGTGAGCTGTGGGGCAAATTCATGCGCCCTAATAAACATGTAGCTGGAGTCCCCAAAGGAAAAGAGAAGAGAGGGGTGAAAAACATATCTGAAGAAATATTACCTGAAAATTTTTCAAATTTGATTTTTAAAAATCTATAAGCAGATTCAAGAATCTCAACCCCAACTACAAGGAACAAGAGGAAACCTACATACAGAAATTGTTAAAACTAGTGTTAAAGAGAAACTCTTAAAAGCATCCAGAGAAAAAAGACATTACAGACAGAGGAACAAAAATAAGAATGACAGATGTTTCACTGGAAACGATAATAAGCAGAAGTTAGTGAAGCAACATCTCGGAAGCAATGAAAGAAAACCCAGAATTCTATACCCAGCAAAAACATCTTTCTAAAAGAAAGGTACAATAGCTCTTTCAGACATATAAAAGTTAATATAATCTATTTTCCTGCACTACAAGAAATGTTAAAGGACTTGCATCAGGCAGAAGAAAAATGAAACCATACAAAAATATACATCTACACAAAGGAAAAAAGAGACCAAAAATAGTAACTTCATGAGTAAATACACAAGAATTTTTGCCTTATATTTTGTGTCTTTTTAAAAGATAAGTGGAGCCAAACATGGCAGTATGTGCCTGTAACCCCAGTTACTCGGGAGAATGAGGCAGGAGGATCACTGGAGCCCAGGAGTTTGAGACCAACTTGGGCAACACAGTGAGACTTTGTCTCAAAAAAAAAAAAAAAAAAAAATAGGTAAGTGATTGCTTAAACAAAAATAATAACAATGTAGTGGGGAGTTTATAACATATAAAAGCAAAATGTATTACATCAATAGCATAAAGGCTGGGAAAAATGAAATGAAAACGTATTATTTTGTGATTTTTATACTCTGTGAAGTGGGCTATAATATCACTTCAATATAGACTATGACAAGTTAAAGATGTACACTATAAATGAAAGAATCATTAAAATAACAAAAAAAGCCAGCAATGGTGACTAGCACCTGTAATCCCAGCTACTCGGGAGGCTGAGATGAGAGGATCTCTTGAGCCTAGGCTGCAATGAGCTATGATCACATCACTGCACTCCAGCCTGGGCAACAGAGTGAGACCCCATCTCAAAAAAATAAAATAAAATGACAGAAAGAATTATAATTCATAAGCCAACAAAGGAGATAAAATGGAATCATGAAAAACATTCAATCCAAAAGAGGGCATGGGCCAGGCGTGGTGGCTCACACCTGTAATCCTAGCACTCTGGGAGGCCAAGGCGGGAGGATCGCTCAAGGTCAGGAGTTCAAGACCAGCCTGAGCAAGAGTGAGACCCCATCTCTACTAAAAAATAGAAAAAAATTAACCGGACAACTAAAAATATATAGAAAAAATTAGCCAGGCATGGTGGCGCATGCCTGTAGTCCCAGCTACTCAGGAGGCTCAGGCGGTAGTATTGCTTGAGCCCAAGAGGTTGAGGTTGCTGTAAGCTAGGCTGACACACGGCACTCTAGCCCAGGCAACAGAGTGAGACTCTGTCTCAAAAAAAAATAAAAAACAAATGAAGGCATGAGGGAGAAAACAAGTAATAACAAGCAAAAAGGACAAGCAGAAAACAAATAGCTAGATGAAAGACATAAATCTAACCATATCAATAATTCCATTAAATGTGAAAGGCCTAAACACTCCCAATTTAAAGTTAGAGGCTGTCAAACTAGATAAAAAAGAAAAACCCAAATATATGCTGCCTACAAGAAATGTTCTTTAAACACAAAAAACACAAATAGGTGTAAAAGGATGGAAAAGGATATACCACACCAATAAAATCAAAAGAAAGCTAGAACACGTATATTTATATCAGACAAAATTGATTTTAGAGAAAAGAACATTACAGGGTAAAGAAGGTCATTTCATAATGATAAGGGGGTCAATCCATTAAGAGGACATACAATCCTAATCATTAATGCATCCAAATAACAGAGCTTCAAAATACATGAAGCAAAAATAAAACTACAAGGAGAAATAATCCACAATTATAAGCAGAGATTTCAACACCTGCCTCTCAATAAATGATAGAACAAATAGATAGAAAATGGGTAAGGAGATAAAAGACTTGAACAATACTATCAACCAATCTGAACTAATTAGCATTTACAGAACACTGTGCCCGCCCCCCCAGCCCCCCCCCACAACAGCAGAATATATATTCTTTTCAAGGGTAAAAGGAACATTTACCAAGACAGATAGTATTCTGGGCCATAAAGCAAGTCTCAACGAATTTAAAAGGATCAAGACATATACAATATATTCTCTGACCACAATGGAATCAAATTATAAATTAATAACAGCAAAATCTCTGGAAAATCTCCAAATATTTGAAAACTAAATAACATAATTCTAAGTAACTTATGGGGCAAAGAAGAATCAAAAGGTAAATCAGAAAGAATAGTTGATCTTTGAAGAACACAGGTTTGAACCATGAGGGTCCCTTTATACGTGGATTTTCTTCTGCCTCCGCCACCCAAGACAGCAAGACCAACCTCTCCTCTTCCTCCTCCTCCTCAGCCTACTCAACATGAAGATGATGAAGATGAAGACCTTTATGATGATCCACTTCCATTTAACGAATATATTTTCTCTCACTTATGATTTTCTTATAACATTTTCTTTTCTCTAGCTTACTTTATTGTAAGAATATAGAATACATATAATATATGAAATATGTGTTAATCAACTCTTTGTTATTGATAAGGCTTCCAATCAACAGTAGGCTATCTGTAATTAAGTTTGAGGGGAATCAAAAGTTATACATGGATTTTCAACTGCACAGGAAGTCAGTATCCCAACCCCTGCCTCATTCAAGGGTCAACTATATTTGCAACTGAGTTAAAATGAAAATACAACACATCAAAATTTGTGAGATGCCATAAAGCAGTACTTAGGGGAAAACATAATAGCACTACACACTTATGTTAGAAAAAGAAGAAAGGACTCAGAACAATGACTTCATCTTCCACCTTGAGAATCTAGAAAAAGAGAGCAAATTAAACCCAAAGTAAAAAGGAAAAAAAAGGAAAATCATAAAGAACAGAAATTAATGAAGTAGAAAAAAAGAGAGAGAAGTCAATGAAACCAAAAATTGCTTCTATGAGAAGAGCAATGAAATTGATATGTAAAAAAACCTATGCCCAAAGATGTTCATCAGTGTCAGTTATAATAGAAAAACATATATGTAGATGCAACCTAAACATGGGAAAGGGATTAGTTAAGTAAATTACAAAACAATCACACATGGATTACAAGTACCCAATTTAAGTGAAGACCATAAAGACCATGTAACATGGAAAAATGCTAACGATAACACGTTAAATGAGAAAAACTGTTCATTTTATTGATAGAACACTATAGATATAATGGGAAAGGGTTAGAAGAGAGTGTATTAAAATTATAATGAGTTCAATCCGGTGAAATTGTAAAGTTTTTCTTGAATCCCTAAATTTTTAATGATATAGTTATTGCTTTAATGAATTTTTTTCATTTTTAAGTTGAGATATAATTCCTATACCATAAAATTCTCCATTTTATTTTTAGAGATGAGGTGTTACTCAGTCACCCACGCTGGAGAGCAGTGGTTCAATCATAGCTCACCGCAGCCTCAAACTCCTGGGCTCTAGTGATCCTCCCACCTCAGCCTCCCAAAGTGCTAGATTACAGATGTGAGCGACCACGCCCAGCCAAATTCCTCATTTTAGAGTGTACAATCCAGTGGTTTTTAGGATAGTCACTAAGTTGTGCAACTATCACTACTAATTCCAGAATATATAAATTATGTTTTTTTAATGAATTGTATTACTTCAGTCACACTTTATACATATTTACCTTGAGTCTCTGAAACAAAATTTCCCTGTCTTCATTTCAAACTGATCAATACTCATTAACAGACGATAAAGGCTGTGAATACCCAAGCATGTATGACTTCCCTATCATCCTTAGGTTTTACTAACAGTTAACTCAGTTAATAATTTCATATTAAAATGAGGATCAAACTTAAGTTACCAAATGCCTTGTCAGCACAATGCAAGTATAAATAGATCTCTAATTTATAATTTTCACGTACTCTTCTCTATAATCATCTGTTCCTATTTGAATTGTTCATTCACTGTACCAGCATAGGATATGAGCTACTGGGAAATGAAACCTTGTTCATCACAAGCTCTGTAATAGTGGTCCTCAGTACTAAATGCACAGTCCTTTACAACACATTAAACCTTTCACACACATTATCTCACCTGATCCAGGTAAGAGCCCCCAAGGTAGGTACTATCTTTCTCCCCACTGCACAGATGCAAGAACTGAGGCTCAAAAAAGCTTTGCCCCTGGTTACTCAGCCAGTAAACAATAAATCCAGGGTTTGAGTCCTTATCTTCTAATTCCCCAAACCCTATCTTTCTACTCAATTCTGCCACCCTTCCACACTGTTGAACATTGTAAATTAGAAGAAAAACATCAGGTGGCCAGTGCCTGCTGTGGCACTCAGTGTTGCCCTCCCTACTTGCTCACATCATCCACCCCAGCCCAGCCTCTGGCTGAGCCTCAGCTATTTCCCAGGGCTGGGCCACATGGCCCTGGTCATGTCTGGGCTCCCAGGAGCTGCTCCAATAACCCAGCAAACAACACCGAGATTAGGAACAAATTCATGAACACACACGGGTCTGGAAAGCACTCCTTGCACAAACTGAGATCAGGAACCACGGGGAGAAGGAAGAGAGGGAGGCCCAGGAGGCATGAGGTCTCTGGATACAGCAACTGGACAAGGCCAGAGGACTGTGCAGCCCAAGGAGGCATGTCCAGGAAGGGCAGGACACTGGCCACACCGGGAAAAGGGGAACAATCTTCAATGGTAACCCTTCAAAGGTCCTCGGTACGAAGTGCAAACTCCTGCCAGGCCCATGACGATACAGCCCAGCTGTCCTGTAGCCTCACTCTCCATCCTCCAACCACAGTGATCAGCCCCTTCCTGAACCATCACAGGCTTTTACACGGGTCTTCCTAACCTCACCACTCCTCTCTCTGTCTCACCTGTCAAAATCTTCTCAGCCTGGACCCAGGCCTGCCTCCCCGCACCTCTTTCTACTCCTGATCTGGCCCATTGTCCACTCCTCACCTTTCACAAACAATGCTACCACCTCCCCCGATACCAGGACTAACAGCAGAGCCTGGAGTTCCTTCCCCAGCGTAGCTCAGAATCCTCCTTTTGTCTGAGGCTCCCTTGGAGAAAACTGGGCTTCAGCCCATGCCGCAGCTCCGTGGTGGTGACCAGCTGCTCTGCTCCAGGTCCAGAGAAGGAAAAGCAGGGAAGCAACCCCAGGCATGACCACATTGCAACCAAGTTGGGTTGTGACCCAAGGTGAGAGGCCCAGAGCAACAGAACTTCCAAATGTTAGGGACAGTGATGTGACCATCCCCCAGTAGGGAAGGCGTCCTCCCCAAAGTCCCTACTCCTCAATTGCTCAGCAGGGAACAGATAGGCAGACCCCAAGAAGGCCTCTATTTGAGGATCCAGAACAGAGACTTTTCCCCCACAACCAGTCAGGACATGGACTCGTGGATGATTCACTCAGCAAGAACCACCTGCCCGTGACAAGGCACCAGAGAGCCCTCCCTGCTACTGCCTTGAACAGCTCAGGGGGCAGGCGGCTCCTCCTGTAGGAGTCAACTCAGAGTCCCACCCCTCCAGGCCAGGCGCTCAGGACTCTCATGGACTCCTGATTCTTAAGGCCTGCCTGGGTCCCCTCAGGGTCACCCAAATGGCACTGTTCCCAAGGGCCCTGTATGGCTGGACTAAGACAGGGAGAGGACCATAGCTTTTAGGTCTAGGCTCTGACTGGGCCCTGCTTTCTAAGCCCACTTGGCCAAGGGCACACAGCTAATTAGTGGCAGAGCTGGGATCTGAACCCAGGCAGTCTGACTCCAAGACCACAAAGAAATGCCTCTTAGAAAACCTATATCCTTCAGAAAAAAAGACTTTGAACCAGGACTCAAGGGACCTGGATTCTGGGCTAATTCTGCCAATGACTGCCCCTACTTATGCAATCCTAAACAAATCATCTCAGCTTTCTGGACCTCAGCTGGCTCATCTGTAAATCAAGAGGTTGAGCAGAATCAGGAACAGCAACTGTGTGCATACATGTCCCTCCTCTGTTACTACACCCATGGCACACGCCAGACATCACTAATCAACCACAGCACGCATCTCAGCCCAGATGAAGACTCACTCACTCTCCACCCTGTACTCAGACAACCACTTCTTATCAACTGGAGTTGGAAAATGAAATGTCTTTGCTCTCCCAGAGCTAGAGTGTTTCTAAGGTGTCTTCTAACTCTAAAAACCTACAACTCTGTCACTAAAGGCAAAATTTTAATTCTAGTCCCAACTCCAAGTAGATTGTTGTCACATGTCTCAGCCTGCCTTCTGTAAGATGGTGTTTTGTCGCATTATGCTATTATGGGGTCAGCTCCACTTTTTCCCCTACCCCCAAAGAACCACACTCCAGGCCAACGGCCAATGAGTTATACAGACTGGATCAGCTCTCAAGGTGGCCTCTCTAAGGGACCCCAACAGAGGGGAGAGCTAAGGCCAAAGCCACTGGCATGACAGGATGAAGGGGCACAGGTTCCTCTGCGTTAAGCACTCTGTTTCCCAAAGGTTCCAGAAAAAATAAACATATTCCCTACAGGTGGTAAGACGGGAAATTATGATCAGTCATTGACACTGCAGCAGGAGTTTCTTCACCTGCTTCTTTTTCCAGCCATGGCAACTGACCTAGAGCAGAGGTCAATGGAATGGGGCAGGTTCCAAACATAGGTTCGGTTTCAGAGGCCATCCTAAAAGGAAGGTGGCAGGAGGGGGATGTTTGGAGAGGGCAGTTGCTAGTGGCTGAGAAAGCATAATGAATAAAACATGCCACATAGCTGCCAAGGATACTTGCATTTTAATAAGGAACAGAGTTTTAGGCCAAAAGAATTACTCTCTAATGGTGGAATTACAAGCATCAACAATGATTTAGGGAGGTATTAAGCAAAGAAAGTTGTTCCAGCATCCCTGAAATCCCAACAAATGAGCTGATGTGACTGTGCAAGCCCTCAGCAAACAGCAAACGAGCTGCAAATTTAAGAGATTAATAATATTATTACTGGCAACTTGTGACTCCGCCTGCCAGCGAGCAAGGCTGCCACCGCACAGACAAACCCAGATGCCCACAGGAGCCCAGGACACGCACTCTTTGGTCTGGAAAGCATCCATTTGGGAACCGGGTTGCCAGAAAAGCTGAAGAGAACCCTTCCCTCCATCTGCCCCTTAATCACACACACTGAGAAGATGCATAATTAATTTGTTCTCAACAGTTGTTCTGTGACTAGAAGAGTGGGGGCATCTCTGGAATGGCAATTACAGGCAAGAAAAACAAGTATTAGGCCACAAGCAGAACAATGCCCCCAGCCAGCCCCTCCCTTCCCTTCCCCATCACGCTTGCCCAGGCTTCGGGCCTGTATGAGGAACAGGAGTCTTTTTCATTTCTTCACAGCCTTGAGCTCCTGGGGGCTGGTAGGAAGGAACAGAAAACAAAACCCTGAAAGACACAGGGAAGTAGGCCACATTCTAGCCTCAGAGAGACATCTAGAACAGACACAAAGCTCAGTTGCAACATGAAGACCAACAGGCAGGGCATTTGGGGGACAATTGAACACACGTAGAAACCAGATGAAATTAAAGAACTCCTGTTAATTTCGTTAGTTGTGACAACCACATTGCAATTATTTAGAAAAAAATCAGCTTTTAGAGATGCACACTGAAATTACAGGTGAAATGTCATGATTTCTAGAATTTACTTTAAAATTCATTAGCGAAAATAAATAAATGAAAGAATTATGACAACCTATTTTAGATCTAGGTGCCAGGTACAGAGGTTTATCATGTTATTCTCTGCAGCTTTTTTAATTATATTTAAATTTTTTCATATGGAGTTTTTTACTTTTCTTAAAGATCCAACAGCAGACCCCAGCCTGCTGTTCCTAACTCTTCACTAGGGCCTTGGAAGCCCCGTCCTCAATCTGCACCAGCCTCTCTCATCTCATTTTATACCACATACCCCATCATGCACGCTACTGTCACACTGGCCTCCTTTCAGGTCCTTGAATGAGCCAGGCTCATTGCCACCTCGGGGTTTGTAGGCCTGCTGGTCCCTCTTCCCAGGGCTGGCTTCGTGGGTGGACAGCCTGGCCCTGCACTAGGAAGGGCCTGCACCTGTGGTTTAATACTCTACAGCCACTGTGGAAGTCAGAATAATGCCCCTGGCCCCCAAGATGTCCACATCCTACTCCCTGGGACCTATGATGTGTTGCCTTACATAGCAAAGAGAATTAAGGTTGCAGAAGAAATGCACATTGCAAATCTGGTTGACCTTGAAGGAGTGAGAATATCTGGATTACCCGGGGGGTGGCCCGGTGTCGTCACCATGGCTTTTGAAAGTGGAAGAGAGATGCAGAAAGAGAACTAGAGAGATGGCAGCGGGAGGGGGACTTAGCCAGATGTTGCAGGCTCTGAAGATTGAGGAGGGGGCCATGAGCCAAGGACTGGGTGGCCTCTAGAAGCTGGAAAAGACAAGGAAAGGAATTCTCCCCTAAAGCCTCCGTGAGGAACACAGCCCTGGTGACACCTTAATTTTATCCCAGTGAGAACCATTTCAGAATTCTGACCTCCAGAACTGTCAGAGAATAACTGTGTATTGTTTGAAGCCACTAAGTTTGTGCTAATTTGTTATAACTGCCATAGGAAACTATTAATAATAGCTGTCTTGAAATTCTTTAACGTTATTTTTGAATTTGTGTTTTGTAAGTGAAGTCTGATGAGACAGAGTGTGAGCTGGGAGATTCAGCTCCCACGCAGTCCCATCTCCGCAGAATGGGTTCTTGGCTGACCGTTCCCCACCCTGGCCCTGCCATCGCTGCTGCTCTCCACCCAGGGTGGCAACCAGAGCATTGGCAGGGAGGGCCTGCATTCTGCTGTAGCTCTCCATCCTCATGGGGGGCCTGGGCACAGGCATGGGGAGGGTCAAGGTGACACAGGTGCCATGCAGCATCCAGCACCAGCCTAGATGAGAATGACCACAGCAAGTTCTGCATGCAACTTGGCAGGAACCTCTCACTCACCCTGAGCCAAGTCCTGAGCACATCCGAGCAGAGGCTGCAATCTCCCGGAGCTGCCCATCCTCTGAGGGTTGAGGCAGCAGGCCCACAGGAAGGGAGACTTGCCCTCCCCACACCCACATTTTCACTTTTCACTGGGCCCCGTAAATCACATCGCCGGCCCTGCCTCTTCCTCTAACACCCTTCCCCCAGCCCCTCATCTACTGGTTCTTTGATGACGCTTCAGTTTCACCTGAAAAACCTCACATCATCGAGTCCTTACCCAGCCCCACCTTCAGCCGCTCTTTATCCCACGGCTACGTTTCATCTCCTTTAGGGCACTTAGCAAGAGCAGAAATGACCTACTTACTTCACTGGTTCACTGAAAAGTGCACACTGGGACTGCTGTGTGTCCCGCACTGCTGCGAGTACTGCAGACATAGCAACAGGCAACACAGACCAAATCCCCTGCCTCCCGGAGTGGACATGCTGCTGGGTTCCATCAACAGTTAATTATCTCTTGTCCCCCCAAAAACAGACCATTGTATACCCAGAACCCCACATAGTGCCTGGCACATAGTAGATGTTCAATAAATACCTGCTGCACAATTGGCTGTATGAATAGTGGCTTGCTTACTCTGCACCATGACCAGGCACAGCATAGAGACATCCCTCTTTATCCTATGGGGGGTGGGGGGCAAAGATCTGTCCCATACACAAAAACTGGAGGGGAAGAGGGGCCTAGAGACAGACTGGGGGGGTGGAGGAGGAGGCAGCACCCCAATTCCCAAACCACCTTGCCTTAAATTAGCCTCACATATGTACTGCCGTTATCAGTCAACAGTTTATTTGTATATTCAAGTGAAGTTATTCTGCTAATTGGACATATGTCTCATGGTTCTACAAGGCAAAGTCTATTAAAAAGTCTTGCTGTAACAGGCAAGAGCTTTGAGGGTAGTTTTACTCAGGGACAGAAAGAGAGCTGAGTGGATTTTAATTTGGTAGAAAATAGCTGCTTGGGGCCAAGACAGTGAGAAGCGGGAAATCAAGAACAGGCTATTAGATTATTACTGCTGTTAACAAGCATCTCGATCACCCTTACAGCTGCAGAGTGCCTTCCATCAACTTTAGTAGTTACATTACAGCCTCGCATCTACCCCTGCTACGCCAGAAAGTCCCATTCCGGAGACGTGGCCACTGAGGCAAGAGAAACACACCTCGTCCGAGCCAGTATGAGTCTGTCCTCACAGCCCCTGTGGCCTAACCTCCCGAACACATTAAGGTGTGAGAATTTTTGAGTCCAAGATGAACAGCCCAGAGGGTTGCAGGAGAAATCACAGAGGGCTGAGGGGATGGGAGAGAGGTAACCTACTCCAGGACTAAACTACCTTAGCCACAGGAAGTCCTAGCTTATGCCTACCCCAAAGCCCTCATTGTGTAGCTTCACCCCATTTCCCTTCACTCTCTTCAGCAGAGGTGGAACAGCTCAGACATGGGGAAAGCACTCAGTCCAGGGCAGCACGGGAAACTGCAGGGGGTTTTCAGTGGGAAAAACAATCAGGATTGAAAAGCCCAGCCAAGGTTAGTATGGGATGGGGTCTGAGATGGGCAAGGACAGGCTGAAGCTGGGGTTCCTCCAGCTCCTGCCCCCCTGAGTGCCTTGCATTAGGTGCAGGCTAAACCCTCAGTGCAGCACCGTTTCTGGGGAGCAGGGCGCTCTGCCTGCCTCCACCAGTCCTACAGAAGCCAGTGGCAGGGGCAGCTGGAGGTGCAGCTCTGCAGCAGCAGGAAGCCAGCCCATGTGTCCAGGCAGCCCACATGCGCGAGGGAGCCACAGACGCACGCATGAGAGGAGTGTGTGCTGAGCAGAACAGAGAGACACCCAGCACACAGCAACAACCTCGCACCACCAGAAACCCAGGGGGTTGTTTTGTTTCATTACAACTGTGGCCTTTGCAAAGGGATCACTGCTTCAGAGCAGCAGCAGCAAATACCATCCCATCAGGCATCTTCAAGCCCAAAGAAGCCCCAGGAGATAAACAGGGTAAGCTAGGAAAGAGAAAAGCTGGAAAAAGAGTGGCCAAAAACAGCAGGGGAAAGACCAAGGCAACAGTGGGTGCAAGCCAGAGTGCGGCCCACATCTGCTACAGATGGTGCAACCTTGTTTCTCAAAGTGTGACCCCATATCAGTGATAGTATGCAAAAGGTGGTACAAAAGGCAATTTCAGTTGGCACCCAGAACATTTATTTGCATATGCATTAGCTAGACACAAAGGCGGGGGGAATCAAACCTGTAATTTCACAGATATTTTTGCTTAGAACAAAGTCAAGTAAAGGAAAAAGAATCAACAGAATAAAAAAAATCATAGAAATATCTGAATAGTTGGTTATACAGAAGTGCATGCGAATGATAAACAACAAATTCAAGACAGTGCTTATCCTGGTTATGTGGGAAGAAGGCTAGAATCGGAGAAGAAGTACCCAGGGGCTACAATTGTATGGGTAAGGTATGAATTCTGAAATTGAATAGTGACTATGAGGGTGATCACTGAATTATTTTCTATACCTTTTCTTAAGTCTTAAATATTTCATGTTTTTTAAAATACAAGGTATATGCAGATATGGCAAAATAGGACACCATTATTGGCCATGGTCCGTAGGTAACTAACAAGCCTACAGCAATTGAGAAGGTAATTGGCATTACCTTGGTTGCCTAGGACCTACACAGAAGCCTCTGCACAGTGAGCCCCATCTCCAGGGGGATGTTCCAGTCACACCACATTTTCCCCCAAGAGCCCCACTGATGGGAGTGGATCCCACCACGTCTCTCCCCAGACTGCACCCAAGCCACACAACCCACTCCTATGGAACTTTCCAGGAATCAGCAAGGCTTTGGGCTCAGGGCCACTGTGGAAAATTGTACAGATTTGCAATGCAGTACTCAGAATGGTTTGGGTACACAGAAAGCTAAAAAGGAGGTGCTAGCCTCTGTTTCCCTAATTCCAGAGGCCTCGTCCTTAGATGACCCACCAGAGCAAATTAAATGCAGCTCATGCTCCTGCAGAAATTATCACAAACTCCAAGAAAGCCAGTCACCAAGATAGCAAGGATTCAATTTCCCTCCTCCCCGCTGCAGAACACTCTTAGGCGAATGTTCTAAAATGACAAACAAAAGCAGCAGAAGGGGGTCTGGAGGCACACTGCATGAAAACTCACTGAAAACCTTCCACGCTGGGTCGACAATGGCTGCATGCGCAAAGGAACTGTGGTACAATTAAAGACCACTACTCCAGAGGAGGAATGCACCCCATCGCCACCTCTCAAGCAAAGCCCCCAGCCTTGCTCCTCTTGGCTAGGAGTCAGTCGCTGTCAGAGGTCAGGAGCAGTAATTCCAGACCAGGAGCCAGAGCTACAGTAAAGACAAATCAGTCCTCCTGCAGCCGGTGTTTCCACACCTGCTGTACCCCTCATCCAAACTATGAGCAACTTGAGGGCAGAGGTCGAGCCTCATTTCCCTTTATCTCCTCTGAGCCTCACCCAGTACCTGGCACAGAGCAGGCTCAGCTAACA
>JAQIFY010002443.1:0-13341 GCA_028533085.1 Varecia variegata | reverse complement strand
GTATATGTATACCATGGAGTTCTACTCAGCCACAAAAAAACAGTGAACTAATACCTCTTGTATTATCCTAGATGGGCTGGAGATCATTCTTCTAAGTGAAGTATCACAAGAATGGAAAAACAAACACCACATGTACTCACCATTAAATTGGAACTAAGTGATCAACACTTATGTGCACATATAGAAATAACACTTATCAGAAATCAAGCAGGTGGCAGGGTAGAAATGGGTAAATTCACATCTAACAGGTACAATGCACACTATTTAGTGTTAGAGCCGGTTCCCCTCGGTCCCAGGAGCAGAGACGCGGAGTCACCGAGGCTGAAAACGGCAAAGGAGTTTATTAACTAGCTCGAGCTAGGGTCCAAGCAGTGGCCCACCAACGCAGTGGCCTCTCCAGGAACTAGGACCCTGCCCTGGGGTGAAATTAAGCTTTTATACTCTTTTGCAGGTTTCACACGATACCTGCTGCAGGTTACACATGACACTCTAGTTTCACATGACACGACACGCTGGTTTCACACGACACACTGGGCACACCACCCCCTCCCCCCTTAGTTCACTGGCTTCTTTAAAAGTTGCTGATCGTGTGGGCTCCTGATTGGTCCAGTTCCAAGCCATTGTTCCTGCTCTTGATTGGTCTCGTTCGGAGCCATCATTTTCCTATCTTAGGTGTACCATGCCCTGGGCAGTTTGGGCTCTGGGCCTTATCTTGTTTACACAAAACATGGGTGTCGTACTCAGGAATTTCTGTGTTGGGAGGAGCAAGCAGGTTTACAGAAGCAAAATGGCAGATTAAAGCAGAATGGCACGTTAATGATTTTTGGCATGACATTCATACTATAACACTAGGTGATGGGCACACTTGTAACTTTGACTCAAATGGTACCAAAGCAATTTATGTAACCAAAATATTTGTACCCCTGTGATATTCTGAAATAAAATTTGTTTTGTTTTTTTTGAGATAGAGTCTCGCTCTGTTGCCCGGGCTAGAGTGAGTGTCGTGGCATCAGCCTAGCTCACAGCAACCTCAAACTCCTGGGTTTAAGCAATCCTACTGCCTCAGCCTCCCGGGTAGCTGGGACTACAGGCATGCGCCACCATGCCCGGCTAATTTTTTCTATATATATTTTAGTTGGCCAGATAATTTCTTTCTATTTTTTTAGTAGAGACGGGGTCTCGTTCTTGCTCAGGCTGGTCTCGAACTCCTGAGCTCAAACAATCCGCCCGCCTCGGCCTCCCAGAGTGCTAGGATTACAGGCGTGAGCCACCGCGCCCGGCCTGAAATAAAATTTAAAAAAAGAAAATCAAGATACTCCTTTAGTTTTACTGACTTTTTCTTTACTTTGTAACTTGAAGAAGGAAGGAGAATTGTCACATTTAAAAGAATACGATAAATGTCAAAACTAATGTGGCCAGTTGTGTTTTTCAAAAGTGACTACAATAATATTTTCCATCCCACATGCTTTTCCAGAACTTTGCCACTCACCCATCAAGAGGAGGGGGTTATGTCCCTTCCCCTTAATTTGGGTGGATCATTATGGCTGCCTCGGGTAATAGAGAACTCTGTATAACTTCCAAGGCTAGATCATAAAAGGCAGTACAGCTCTTGGGTCACTTTCCCTTAGCACCCAGCCACCGTGCTGTGAGGAAAGCCAGGCCACAGGGAGAGGCCCTCATGGAGAGGAAAGAAGGCCCCATCCCTTAATCCAGGCCGACCTCCCAGCCGATAGCCAGTGCCTGTCAGTGAACCCTCTTGGAAGAGGGGCCTTCAATTCTTGGTGGAACCACCAAAGCTGATGACATATGAAGCAGAGATGAACCTTCCTGTCAAGCCCTAAGTTGCAGATTTTTATTTTAAGCCACTAAATTCTGGAGTACTTGGTTTTGCAACTAGATAACTGTTAGAAAGATCTAAGTGTAGTAACTAAGACTGAACTTAAATTGTTTAGAATTTCCATAGCACTTCAGTGAATTAATAGAAATATGCCAGCACAATATCTCTTTGCTTAAAATGAGTTAGATTAAACTCAAATCTCATTATATAGTTATGTGTCCAAAATATGAAAACTACAAGAGCATGGGACACAATGATAATATGCTTGTAATTTGGTTACTTTCTTTTCAGAATAGTATCACTTTGACTCTGGAGAAACTTCTCCTTCAGCTTCTCCTCCTGAATTGCTTATGTTTTTAATGATGCTACTATACATATACACTCATCCAAACCAGAAACCTAGGAGCTATCCCTCACTCCTTACATCCAATCAGTAACCAAGTCTTGATGACACTGACTCCTGTATCTCTCCCAAACTTTCTTTTCTATCTCGGCCACTGCTACCCAAGTTCAGTTTCCCCATTACCACTTCTCTCTAAATTGCCACAATAATCACCAAACCTATTTTCCTACCCCTCCATCCCACTCACGCACACACTCCCACTGCGTGCAGTGGATTCCATATCGCTGACGGAAGATCCCGGGAAAGCACAAAAGCAGTCATGGATTCCTCTGCTGCAAACCTCTCTAGTGTTTCTTAGGGCTGGGTGGCTGGAGCATGGTGGGTAAAGCATGCATTTGAGGTCTGTGACCTAGGCTGTGTCCCATTTAAGAGGTCAGAAAACTTGAGGGAGTTTTTGTGGTTGTCGTTGATTTGTTTTTAATAACTTTGAGTTTTGGGTTTCTCATCTGTCAAATGAGCATAAAAATACCTTGCACAATTGCTTTGAGAATCAAATGAGAGGGCTCAATACTTCCCAAGGGCATTTCAAATAAGTTTTGTGGGATGTTAATAGATATTTGACTTTTTTTAAAAGGATTTTTGTAGTCAAGTAAGTTTGGACATGATTAAGTTAAATAAAGTTAACCACAATTCTTTGGTAAGGAACTTCTTAGACTTTATCCTGAAAATGCCCATAATTCTGTTAGAGGGGAAACATTGCATGCAGTGTCTCCCAAACTTAATTTGATCTTGGGATCTATATTTTAAGAACATCTCATAGAAAGAGTTTCATGGGACACGCTTTTGGGAAACACTTGCTTTGTGCCAGTACGAACTCAGTAAGTGGTAACTGACTAAATTCTAAACGCTTTAGCATGTTATAAAACTGTTGTAGTGGACATTTGACATTTTCTCCTATAGAGCATTCTTTCCTCTTCTTCAGGTAATAGCCTCCAGTTCTTCCCTTGGGGAACTGCCCCTCTCCCATTCCATGTGGTCTACTGTCAAAATGCCCTCCCTGACACCCCCCTCTCCACTATACAAGTCTCCAGGGTGAAGCATATATAGTCAGTCTCTTCCAGAATTTGAGATTTTAAGCGGCTTTGCACAAGGATACTGGTGACTGGATTCGTGTCATTCCTAGGGCAGGGCCTTAAAGAGGCTCTGCTCAAGTTCCTGCTACTGAGACCCAGAGAACTGTCCTACTTTCTATCTTTCCCCAGGCTTGCTTCTGAGCAGGAACTGTGACCTTGATATAACCCTCTGTGCTATAAGCTCTCTATTCCCTGAATACCTTTATCTACTGCCTCTTTCTCTTCTTACGCTTTGTTCTAGCTATACCACACTGTTGGGATCTCCTGGACACACCACGAACATGTGTGCCTTTACCTGGAGTCACTTTTCTATCTTTTTTGACTATTACAGTCTGAATCATGTTTCAAGACTGAGACCAATGGTTGTCTCATTTGTGAAAGAGTCTTCTCTGACTCCATATATTACAGTTTGAAGCCGAGGATAAATAGCCTCTGTTTTTCCCCCTCTTAATTCCATGCCAAATGAAGAGAGGCAATGCAGACAACACACAGAAATCAAATTATTCCCTTTAACACTGAAGAAGTCTAAGCTGGAGATGGGTGAGGGAAACACAACCGTGACTTCTTAATTCGGAACCCCACAATTAAGCAGACGTGCCCACTCAGTAAGCGCAGGAAAACCGCAGAAAAACCGCAGGCTTCCACCGGTAGGGCAGAGGTTTTACTGCCCGGCTTACAGCAGACCCAAGTCAGCCAGCGAACGCACTGTGCGGCGGGCCAGAGGGACTGGAGCAGCCACCCAGCTACCCAAGCCGGTCGCTTACCCTTACTTAGCCCACCTGGCAGAGAGGGGAGGCATGAGCGAGGGGCAGGAAGACCAAAAGCGCTGCACTGATCCAGGTCCTTTCACGGGAAACACGAACCCGCGAAATGTGCTTCCAACCCAACACTCTGCAGCTTCTTCTTCTCTCCACTTAACTCACTGGCAAGGCCAGCGGGGGCGTGGCCATCCCCCAAGGCCTGGAGTTCCTAGATTGCCTTGCTGCTAACCTTCATTAAGTCACTCCCCTAATACCAACTCCTGTTCTTTTGTGGGTCGTTTTGAATCAACAGAGGTCAATATTGGTTTTGCCCCAGAAAGCTCTGAAATGGGCCAAAACAGTGTATTAATTAAATCAGTTCTAGGGCCATTTGGTACCCAAAGCTGAAAAGTTACTCCCTAGTCTCCTTCCCATTCCAATTATGTGCAGCCGTATCGTCCACATTGGCTCAGGAGAGGTTCTGCAGAGGGAGTAAATAACTAAATGAAAATACTCCGCAACAAAACGACCAAAATTGTGACTATAACTGCTTCCTGTTATGCAGTTCAATAAGGTGAAATTAAAGGCCCAAGGTTAAATCTCCTTGAAAATTGAAGTCCAAAGCTATAAAAATTCGAAGGAATTTAAGTTAAAGTCAAATTCTCTTGTCCAAATAAAAAATACTAAAATATTTGTTTTTCTGACATACATAGATTTCGTCTTGTGGAGTCCTCCTTGGTATTTTGGGAAAATCCCAGGTCACTATAAAGTATAGAAACACTACCCCCCACCCCCACCCCCCACCCACCCGCCACTCCACACTGAGATGGAGCCAAAAGACTAAAGAGTGACTCAGACAAGTCCCGCTTGGCCAGTTAGATGGGTTTCTCGGAGGTTACTCACAGGGCACTCACTCCTGGGCAGCTGCAGAAGCTCTTTGGAGAGTAAGATCCGCCCCACCTACCCAGGTGTTGCCTGACATCCTTTCCCACTGAGTCACTTTAGAGATCTTATATGGTATCATCACATGTTTACACTGAAGCAAATCAAGCATGCGCAGTCGAATCATCACGTGCTTTTACATAACCCACATTATGTTAATGATATTACAATTCTTCATTAGGTGGAGACTTTAGTATTACAATTAGTTAAAGGGTGCTGTAGGTCAGCTAAAGCAGTTCCACAGCAGTCAGGGCCGGTTTACACCGGTTGCCTCTGCCTCAAGGAAGTGCCCAGGCACAGCTCTTGTGCCTTGTAATTATCTTTTGGCATTTGTTTAATCTATTTTGTAATAATCTTGTTGAGCACTGAAAGCTAGCACAGTGTTCCTCTTTGTGTGGTGGGGAACTTGTATTTTTTCCTCGCATGGTGACTGTTATCAAATCCGTATTTCTAGAACTACCTACCACAAGCATCATCAAACTAAATTTAGCACACAGAGACCAACTCAAAAAAAAAGAGGTTGTTTGAGAATAGCAAGGGGGTTGGGGAAAAGGGACGCTTTTAAAGGCAAAAAGGAGAAATCCACATAAGCTGTTTTGTTTTTTTTTTTGGTTTTTTTTTTTTGAGACAGAGTCTCACTTTGTTGCCCGGGCTAGAGTGAGTGCCGTGGCGTCAGCCTACCTCACAGCAACCTCAAACTCCTGGGCTTAAGCGATCCTACTGCCTCAGCCTCCCGAGTAGCTGGGACTACAGGCATGCACCACCATGCCCGGCTAATTTTTTCTATATATATTTTTAGTTGGCCGGATCATTTCTTTCTATTTTTAGTAGAGACGGGGTCTCGCTCTTGCTCAGGCTGGTCTCGAACTCCTGAGCTCAAACGATCCGCCCGCCTCGGCCTCCCAGAGTGCTAGGATTACAGGCGTGAGCCACCGCGACCGGCCCACATAAGCTGTTTTGAAACAAAAACCATTAGCTACAGGGGCTTATCTCAGTTGGTGGCATTTGTTCATTGGTGGCACTGGCGGTTGCTAGAAGTAGCTTTAACTGGAACTTCCGGTTGGGAAAGTTCTTCCTGGCAGTTCCTGTTAAGGCACATATGCCTGAGGGCCCTTCGCTTATGACCTCCCGGCTCCATTGTGTTAGGTTTGGCATGAGTGACTCCATTTTGGTACTGACAACTTTTACAGCCTTTATTGTTTAAATGAATCTTCTCCACTTTTACCTGTCTATTAATAGAATAATCATACCCAGGAGATAGTCTCCTATCCTACCAATATATAACAGGCCTGAACTTTTTTTTTTTCCTACCTGGATCATCTTTAATATGCCTCATCTTTCCTGTGACTTCTTAATTTCTCAAGCATATTCCTTTAGGGAAGAGGCAATACTTGTATCCACACCCACAATAATTCTATTGCCGTGAAATTCAACAGTGAGGCAGCAAGTCTTTTTTTTTTAATGGTTTAACTGACATATAATTTGTATGCCATACAATTCATCTATTTAAAGTATAAAATTCATTGGTTTTTAGTATATTCACAGAGTTGTGCAACCATCACCACAATCTAATTTTAGGACATTTTTATAACTATAAAAAGAAACCCCATACTTATTAGCAGTTACTACCCAATCCCCCCAACACTGATCAAACACTAATCTGCTTTCCATCCTTATAGCTTTGCTTATTCTGGTCATTTCATGTAAATGGAATCATATATGATTTTTTACAACTGGCTCTATCACTCATCATAATACTTTCAAGATGTATCCATATTATAGTATATATCAGTACTTAGTTCTTTTTTATCGCCAAGTAATATTCCATTGTATAAACATACCACATTTTATTTATCCATTCATCAGTTAATAGAATTTGGAGTGGTTCCAATTTTTAGCTATTATGAATAATGCTGCTATTAACATTTGTGTATAAGTGTTTAAGTGGACATATGTTTTCAATTCTCTTGAGTACATACCAAGGAGTAGAATTTCTGGATCATACAGTAACTAAATATTTAAACTTTTGAGGAACTGCCAAACTGTTTTCCAAAGCAGCCCACTATTTTACAATCCCATGAGCAATATATGAGAGTTCCAATTTCTCCACATCCTCACCAACATTTATTATCATCTGTCTTTTTCATTATAGTCATCTTAGTGGTTCTGAAATGGCATCTCATAAAGTGCAGTTTATCTATTTTTTTCTTTCGCCATTTGTGCTTTTGGTATAGTATATAAGTAGGATTTGCCTAACCCAAAGTCAACAAAGTTTATTCCTGTGCATTCTTGTAAGAGTTTTCTAGTTTGGGCTCTTACATTTAGGTCTGTGATCCATTTGAAGTTAATTTTTATGTGTGGTGTGAGAGTGGGGTCCAACTTTATTCTTTTGCATGTGGGTATCCAGTTATCCTAGCACCATTTGTTGAAGAGACTATTTCTCCCTTTGAATTGCCTTGGTACCATTTTCAAAATCAATTGGACATAAAGATGAGGGTTTATTTTGGGACTCTCAGTTCTGTTTCATTGATATATGTCTATCCTGATTCCACTACCACACTGTGTTGATTACTAAAGTTTTCAGTAAGTTTTGAAATCTGCAAGTGTGATCCTCCAACTTTCATCAAAGTGGTTTTTTCCAAGACTGTTTTGGCTATTCTTGGTCTCTTGCATTTCCACATGAATTTTAGAAACAGCTTGTCAATTTCCTCAAAAAAGCCATTTGAGATTTTGATAGGGATTGTGTTGAATCAGTAGACCAATTGGGGGATTATTGTCATATTAACAATATTAAGTCTTTCAACCCATGAGAAAGATATATATTTCCATCTATTTAGGTTTGCTTTAATTTCTTCCCACAGCGCTTTATAGTTTTCAGGGCATAAGTTTTACACTTATTTTGTGATATTTATTTCTAAGCATTTTATTCTTTTTGATGCTGTTATCAATGGAATTGTTTTCTTAATTTCATTTGCAGATTTTTCATTCCTAGTTTAGTAAGTCCTCACTTAACGCCCTGGATAGATTCTTGCAAATTGCGACTTTAAGCAAAACAACATATAAGAAACCAGTTTTACTATAGGCTAATTGATACTAATTGATATAAATAAGTTCCCATGGCATATTTCTGGTCACAAAAACATCACCAAACTTCTAAATAACGACCTAAACACTTTTAATATTAAACACTGAAATGAATGTGAGCTATACATACATTTCAGAAAGATTATTAAAAACAAGTAAGAAAATTATTTACCTGCTTATTCCCGTTCAGGGACTCCGATAGCCAGAGCTTCTCCTGGTAGCTCAAGGCACAAAGCAGGAGCCGACCCTGGGCAGGACACCATTCCATCACAGATGTATCACATTCATACACACACCCACGCTCACGCAGACTGGGATGATTTAGACATGCCAACGTGAAATGGGAGTACCTGGAGAAAACCCATGCAGACACAGGGAGAACATGTCAACTCCACATGGACTGTGGCCCCAGCCAGGAATCCATTTTTTTCTTATCTATGTTATAATGAAATGATGTTCAATGAAACAATGTTATTTGAGAGCCTGCTATGTATAGAAATACAATTGATTTTGACCTTATGTCCTGCAATCTTGCTGAACTTGTTTCTTAGTTATAATAGGTTTTTTGTGGATTCCTTAGGATTTTCTATTTTTTTTATAATTTAAAAATATTTGTGTCATCCTTGCCCAGGGACCATACTAATCTTCTCTGTATTGTTCCAATTTTAGTATATGTGCTGCCAAGATGAGCATTGGGTTTTCTATATGTAAGATCATATCATCTGGAAATAGAAACAGTTTTACTTCTTTCTTTCCAGTCTGGATGCCTTTTATTTCTTTTTCTTGCATAATTGTCCTGGCTAGACCCTCCAGTGGACATCTTTCTTTAATCCTTGTTTATAGTAAGGGGATAGCATTGAGTCTTTCACCATTAAGTTTGATGTTGGCTGTGGATGTTTTATCAATATCCTTTATCTGGTTGAGGAAATTCTTTTCTATTCTACTTTGTTGAGTATTCTACCATGAAAAAGTATAGGATTTTATCAAATGCTTTTTTTTCCTGCATCTGTTGAGATGATCATAGGGTTTTTGTTTTTATTCTATTTATATAGCATCTTACACTAATTGATTTTTGGCTATTAAACCAAACTTGCATTCCTGGGATAAATCCCAGTTGGTCATGGTGTATATATAACTCTTTTCATATGTTGCTAGATTCAGTTTGCTAATATTTTGTCAAGGATTTTTATATCTATATTCATAAGAGATATTGGCTTCTAGTTGTCTTCTCTTGCGATGCCTTTTATTTTGGTATTAGAACAATACTGGCCTCATAAAATGAATTGGGAAGTATTCCTTCCTCATATTTTTTTTTGGAATCAGTCATGAGGAATTGATATTACTTCTTCTTTAAATGTGTGGTAGAATTCAGTGGTGAAGCCATTTGGACCTGGGCTTTTCTTTGTGAGAAGTTTTTAAAAACTCTTTGCTTATCACAGGTCTGTTTAGATTCTCTCTTTATTCTTGATTCGTAGCAGTACTTTGTGTCTTCTAGGAATTTGTCCATCATCACCCGAGTTATCTAATTTGTTGGCACTCATTTGATCATACTATTTACTTATAATCCTTTTTATTTCAGTGAAGTCAGTAGTAATGTGCCCTCTTTCATTCCTGAGTTTAGTACCTTGAGTCTCCTTTTTTATCAGTTAGTCTAGCTAAAGCTTTGTCCATTTTGTTGATCTTTTCAGAGAACAAATTTTTGGTTTTATCGATTTTTCTCTACTCTTTTTATATTCTCTATTTCATTAATTTCTGCTCTAATCATTATTATTTCCCCTCTGCTTGCTTTAAGTTTAGTTTGTTCTTTTTCTAGTGGAAGGTAAGACTTATTATATTTTTTAATTGACACACAATTGTACATATTTATGGGGTACATAGTGCTGTTTCAATACATATAATGTATAGTGATCAGATCAGGGTAATTATACCCATCATCTCAAGCATTCAGCATGCCTTTGCGTTAGGAACATTCATTATAGCCATTTGAAACTATATATTATTGTTGAATATAGTCATCCTACATTGCTATTGAACATTATAATTTATTCCTCCCATCTAGCTATAATTTTGGACCCTTTTAACAAATCTTTCCCTATCCCTCCCTTCCCCATACCCTTCCTACTCTCTCTCTAGGATCCTCTGTTCCACTTTTTATACTTCTATGGGATCAACACTTTTTTTGCTTCCACATATGAATGAGAACACATGGTGTTTAACTTTCTGTTCCTGGCTTATTTCACTTAACATAATGTCCTACATTTCTGTCCATGTTGCCACGAATGACAGGATTTCATTCTTTTTATGGCTGAATAATATTCCATTGTGTGTATACATCACATTTTCTTTATCTATTCATCTGTTTTTGGACACCTAGGTTGATTCCATATCTTGGCTATTGTGAATAGTGCTGCAATTTACAGGAGGTGCAGATGTCTCTTCGATATACTGATTTTCTTTCCTTTGTATAAATGCCCAGTGGGTTGTTGGATCATATAGTAACTCTATTTGTAGTTTTTTTAAGGGACCCCCATACTGTTCTTCATAGTTCCTGTACTAGTTTACACTTCCACAAACAGTGTGTGAGTTCCCTTTTCTCTGCAACCTGTTATTTTTTGTCTTTTTGACTAGCCATCCTAATTGGGGTAAGATGATACCTCATTGTGGTTTTGATTTGCATTTCCTAATGATAGGTTAAATTATTAATTTGCAATCTTTCTATTTTTTATATAGGCATTTTATAACTATAAAAATCCCTCTAAGCACTGCTTTGGCTAAAACCCAGTAATTCTTTGCATTAATAAAGTTTACTGTTTTTACCATTCTTTTCTAGGTGGATCACAACTTGACTCTCTCTAGTAGCATAAGGCATATCCACACAAATCCACAATATCCCAAAGTTTCACTGGGTCAAAAGGCACTCTAGTCTGTCCATTTTTCTCAGTGTCTTTGTGTCTTTCATCATGACATTTCTCAAAAGTAGTGTTTCTCCTTTGAACCTAGGGTGAAATATATTGCAGACTTTCCTAACCAGATTACTCCAGTTTGATCTACTTGCTTTTTAAAGATCATTTTGATCTTTTATTACATATTCCTCTATTGTGCATTCTAGTTCTTTTGTAGGACCCCTTCTTAAGTGATGGTACATAGAGCAGTAGGACGTTAAACCCAACTGAGTCTACTTTTTTCCCCTTCTAATCCAGTGGTTTGACAGCCAATCTGTGAGTATCAGTCAGAATAGCCTAAGACATAGTACAGTTACAATGGAACCCAGTATCTCAGTGTCTTAAAACAAGAAAGATTTCTTGCTCATGCTATACATCCACTGTAAATTAGTAGGGAATTGTGTTCATCATAATTAATCAGGGACCTAGGCTAACAGAGTGGGAGTCATTTTGAGTACTAATACTTGCTATGCTAGAGGGAAAAGAGAGCAATTAAATGCTTTGCCAGGAATAGACATATGATCCCTGCATTCTGAACTCTTGGGTCAGAACTAGCTTGTCACATGGCCCCAGTAAACCACAAGGGGTGTAGAAAATACAATTCCACCATGTGTATAGGAAGATGGAATGCTGAAGTCTTTGATTTTATGGCATTAATGACTATACCAGATGGTAGATGAGTTCCCCCTTCAAAGGCAGTGAGATCAAAGTCAGAGAGCAGAGAGAAGCAATGTGGAAAATTACAAAGAAGTTCCACTTAGTATCAGTCCATTCTTTTTTACCTATTGAATTCACCTGGGACCTCTTACTTAGGTCCTTTATTATAGACATGAACCTCTTCAACACATCCAGGAAACAACTGTACACTATCAGAATATTATCAAGTTTGATGATATATTATAAATTAATATATAATCTCATATTTCATGAAATGTAGTCCAGTGTATAAATATAAATAAGAGTATCCCTTTTAAAGCAATTGTTTTGGAAAATCAAACATTTATTCTAGTGTACCTCCGATCTAAAAGATATTTAGAACCCCACTTTTGGCATTGCTTTCAGAGCATTTGACTCATTCTTTTCAATATCTTCCTTGATATTGATGGGAAGGCTTTATTGACAAAGTTTTATTGGGTGTCTTTAATATGTCGGACATTATACTAAATGCTATATGTTTAACAATATGTAAGACACAATCTCTTAAGGAACTATGTCAGGCAAGAGTGGCAGACACAGCCTATAATAGCAATACCCCTACTTATGGGGGAATGTGAGTTTTAGCTGCTCTGGAAATTTGAAAGGAAATAAGAGCCAATTAAATCCACACATAATGGTGAGAGTTTTCATGTGTACACCAAGAGCATGTCAATGAACACATGACTCATGATGAGCTTTGAAATATCCATAATTCCAATCAGATGGCCAGATATAATTATAAAGCAGCAGAACTGAAAACTGTGATAATCAAGAAAGCTGAGATACTTCAATTTCTCAGGAGCAAAAAATGAGGATAATCATCATGGAACCATGCAGAAGGGGAGTTTGAGAGGCAAAATGTGCTGTTTAATTTGCATTGTCCAGGAGAGAGCACCAGAAGTTGTCAGATATAGATAGAGGCTCCATTGTAGTTTGTAGTGTTGTGGAGAAGGGCTGGTGCTTACCAATGCCTGGATGAAACACTCCTCAAGTTCATCACGTTCTCCTTGTGTTGACTCCTAGCATCTTTTAGGAGAGTTATTCTCTTTCCCAGATACCATGACATTGGAAACCAAAACATGGCACCTTAGTCACTGGAAAGGAATCCTCCCATTATAATTTAGTTGATACTGTAGTTTATGGTTTAGTTAGTGAGCTTGGTACATATCAGCAACCTCGAGTATGATCAACTTTGGGGTCCTGATAAAATCATTTCCAGGCCCATAAGAAAGTAGGTAAGTCTCTGGATCCTATTGTATTACACTAACCAGCCATCCCTGTTTAGTGGCTCCATAGATTAGTACTAACAGCATGGATGAGGAGACAGCTGATTATGAGTTTGAACCCTGGTTCTGACACCTAATTAGCCGTGTAACTATGTATAAGCCTTGGTTTCCTCATATATAAAATAAGGCTGCTAATAGTATCTATGTTATAGAACTGTTGTGAAGATAAAATAAAATACCACACATAAAATCCTTAGCACAGGACTTGAGCACAGGTGTTACATATCAACACCACTTTCACTGTGTAACTGCAATAGACAGATGTGGTAACTCTGGGCAAGGCAAGCGCAAAGGCACCATGAAGCTTAACATTTACAGGGTGAAAGTAGGCATGCTCT
>JAQIFY010002442.1:0-13342 GCA_028533085.1 Varecia variegata | reverse complement strand
GCCTGATTCGTGCAGAGAAAAAAAAAAGGAAGAAAGAAAAGGCACCCAAATAGAAGTCCTTTGAATCAGCAACCAGACCTATATTCAGTGTGATCCCATTTGTTTTGCACACATGCATGCACATGCACACGCACAAGCATATATGTTTGTGTGTGCTTGGAAATTTTCTAGAAGAATACAAAAGA
Organism: Varecia variegata; assembly: GCA_028533085.1. Lineage (NCBI taxonomy): Eukaryota > Metazoa > Chordata > Mammalia > Primates > Lemuridae > Varecia > Varecia variegata. The sequence goes on along the minus strand of JAQIFY010002442.1, from coordinate 13,157 downwards.
AAATGTTAACTGTCATTGCCTTAAAGGAGTGAGACCAGGAAGTGAGTGCATGTTTCTGTGGCTCCAGGCGTCTCCGCCAGCAAGCACAATCCAGGAGGCATTTGTCTTCTCTGTGGTTGCAGAAACAGAATTCTCAGCGGCTGATCCTGTGTTTGTGGGTGCAAAGTTACAGAGTAGGAGGCACGAAATGTTTCAATGGCAATTGCGGTTGGGGAGGTATACCCTCAAGCCAGCAGCTGGGACAGTGATGTCCCTGGCAGGCTGGTTCTGTGGAGACGTTATAGGGGAGCCATTGCTGGAAGCTCGGCCTCCAGTCTGCTCCCCTACCCCTTGCAACAATTTTGTAATCACCTAACTTCCTGTATTAAGTTTCTTTCTACTTAACTTGTCTGGAGGCCGGGCGCGGTGGCTCACGCCTGTAATCCTAGCACTCTGGGATGCCGAGGCGGGAGGATAGCTCGAGGTCAGGAGTTTGAGACCAGCCTGAGCAAGAGCGAGACCCCGTCTCTACTTACAAATAGAAAGAAATTATCTGGACAACTAAAAATATATAGAAAAAATTAGTGGGGCATGGTGGCACATGCCTGTAGTCCCAGCTACTCGGGAGGCTGAGGCAGAAGGATCGCTTAAGCCCAGGAGTTTGAGGTTGCTGTGAGCTAGGCTGATGCCACGGCACTCACTGTAGCCTGGGCAACAAAGCGAGACTCTGTCTCAAAAAAAAAAAAAAAAAGAAAAGAAAAAAGAAAAACAAAAGTAGAGGAGCACCAGGGATTATAAATACAGTGAAAAACACAGTAAAAAACCTAGATGAGGCTGGGTGTGGTGGCTCATGCCTGTAATCCTAGCACTTTGGAAGGCCAAGGTGGGAGGATTGCTTGAGGCCAGGAGTTCAAGACCAGCCTCAGAAAAAGCAAGAAAAATTAGCCAGGCGTGGTGCATGCCTGCAGTCCCAGCTACTCAGGAGGCTGAGGCAGGAGGATCACTTGAGCCCAGGAGTTTTAGGTTGCAGTGAGCTATGATGATGCCACTGCACTGTAGCCGAGGTGACAGAGTGAGATCCTGTCTCAAAATAAAGCTAAATGATAGATGAGAGACAAGCATAGAAAATGAAATGGATATATATTTTTAAAATAAATTATGAAGAAATTGATACATAGAGAAGACAGACAATGGAGCTCCAACAAGCACACAAGTGGAGTCCCCAAAGAAGAAAAAAAGCAAAACAATGGAACTGAATAAATAATGCAACAAAATGTTCCTGAAATAAAAGGCAACTTGACATGTTGTGTACTAAGGAAAATTGACACAAAATGGTTACTGCCAAAACATATACAAGTAAAGTTATTAGATGTTAAAAATAAAGAAACAATCCCTCTTCCTCTTTCTATTCCTCTTTCTTTTTCCTTTTTCTTCTACTCAGTTCAGTCCAAAAACCATTTGGTGGCATGAAGCAAAATAGGCACGCATGCAGGGAATGAGAGGGGGCCTGGGGCAGCCCCAAAAGTAGTAGTGTTGGAACTTGAGCTGAGAAAGGACATCTGGGTAGAAGGGTGACTATCCTGGGATGCTGGAGCCCACCGAGAGTAAAGAGAGTGTCTGCTGAAGGGCAGCATGGCATGGGGGCTTGCAGCCTCTGTGGGTGAGGAGGCCTTCTGCATGGTGGGACAGCTCAGCACAGGGTGTTAGGGCCCAATCAGTGCGAGAACGGTCTCAGCACAGGGTGGGAGGCAACCAGTGTGCAGTGTGAGAGCCTGACCACGGCCTGGGGCAGTAAGAAGCAGCTGGGGTAAGTGGGAGCCAGTGCATACTCAACAGAGCTCAGAGAGACAGCACCAGTGGCAGCTGGCTGGTTATCAGGACCAATGTGGAGGTGACAAGAAAGGCAGGCAAGGAGACTTGGGTATGTAAGATGTAAATGTAGGACACTTCTCCAACCCCACACTTGGGAACCAGGGTGCCCATCTCAGCAAGGCACACCGTGCCCAGCACCGCCAGGAGGCCACAGGCCAGAGAAAAAGCAGGCACCTTGTCTGGCACTGGTTCTGGCACCTTGTCTGGCACCTTACTGACTCAGATCTGTGTATATGCCGGACTCATGTGCCCGGCATAACTCAGCCACATTCCAAAAAGGAGAGATTTTAGTGCAAACTCTTAGTACTTACTTTCTTAGCCCATTGTTGTAGAACTAATTGTAGAGGATTTTGTACTTAAAAAGTAAACTCCAAGCAATTGCAGATGGAAAGGCAGAATTCTTTGTACTGGGCATATTAACAAGGATATCAAGACATGTTCATGGCTAGGCGCAGTGGCTCACGCCTGTAATCCTAGCAGCCTGGGAGGCCGACGAAGGAGGATTGCTTGAGCTCAGGAGTTCAAGACCAGCCTGAGCAAGAGTGAGACCCTATCTCTACTAAAAATAGAAAAATTAGCTAGGCGTGGTGGCGCATGCCTGTAATCCCAGCTACTCAGGAGGCTGAGGCAAGAGGCTTGCTTGAGCCCAGGAGTTTGAGGTTGCTGTGAGCCAGGCTGACGCCACAGCACTCTAGCCCAGAGGACAAAGCGAGACTCCATCTCAAAAAAAAAAAAAAAAAGATGTGTTCATTCCGGGTCAGACAGCATGGGATGAGGTACACAAGTGAGAAAGGATTGGAATTAAGGATGAAGAAGATAGAGACAGGATCAGGACAGAAATGTTTTTCATCAGGCACACCTGGATAAGGGTTTCACGAGTTCCATAGTGTGAAGAGATGGGATTTACTGCCAGAATAACACTCCAGAAAAGAGCTACAATGAAACTCTCTGTGTATCAGAAATGTTCTGTATCTGTGCAGTCTAACACAGTGGCACTAGCTACTTGTGGCTATTGAGCACTGGAAATGTGGCTAGTACAACTGATTTTGAATTTTAGTTAATTAAAATATTTATTAACCAATGGGCGCATGTGGCTAGTGGCTGCCATACTGGACAGCGCAGCTGTGTGGAATGTGGTCGCTGCTTAATTGGCTGCTGGTATCCTGTCAGAGAGCTGGCGGTAGCTTTCAACTGTCTCAGCTAACTGAAAAATTATTTTTTGTATAAATAAGATGATGAAAGAACCTCTCTTAATTTGTGTAAGTCAAATTCACAGGGCTCTCGAGTCTTACGTAGGCAAGTTAAGTGAACTCAATTGCTAATTGTGGTCCAGACGGTGGTGTCCAGAGTGGGCAAAGCGAATGAGAAACTACTCCCAGAAAGGCATTATTAGAGCACAGTTATGACCACTTGTATTTCCTTATTTGTTCCTCATGTTATGAAGGGGCTTTGTAAATGGGTAAAGTGCCATATGGATTTCTCACTGGAGAAGAATTTCCCAGTGAGCCCATCCCTACCTAAACACTCCCTATAAAAGCCTATTAGAGACAAAAAGAAGGGGCATTGTTCCATTCAGACCAGCACCTATGGGCCTTCTTAGTGAGAGGGTGTAACAGAGGGAGGGTGGCAAAGATGGGGCAAGAAAAGAATAGTTGGGAAATGAGGGCTAGAACTGAGTCAATAGAAAAGAAAATTATCTGGTGTCTGGGGTAAGAAGCCAGCAATTTCTAAGAACCCCGTGGTGAGGACGCTTTAATGTACATTTATTAATTATTTACTAATGGGTGCAAACTCATTAATTTACCCCTGGGGAGATAAAAGATTCAGAAGCTTTCTATGACCTATAAGTCGATGGGAGGATGGGGATATGAGGGAGGCTGACCCCCTTGGTCAGCAGAGTCTGTGCCCTGAAAAGGCAGGTGGAGAGTAAGGTTGGAGAGCTTAGAATGTCAGAGAAAATACTGAGGAAGGGAAAAAAGCCAGCTGCTATGAGTCCCACAGCTCTAGGGCTTTCTTGGCCTGGGAGGACTGGGGAGGTTGAGTCTGGCAGTCTTCCCGCAGCCCTTCTCGTACATCAGACGCGAGTGGGAGAAGTTATGTTCGCATCCATAAGCCAGATTTCCTGTTCTTGTTCCCGTTTGCCCACTCTGGACTTCAGGGCCCTGCCAAGTTCCCTCCAGCACTGAGGGAGCTCTCGGGAGGTGTCTCACGGATGCTCACAGACCAGTCTGTCAGCTACAGTCAGTGCCAACGGTCATCACTGCCCGTTCCTCTCCTGCTCCTCCTGGCTCACGACCCTGAGCAAGGGCATCTCATCTCTGCCTCTGAGGACAGTGCCCCTCATGAAAATGCCCATGTCTGTCCCCAAAATGCTGTCTTCTATGTTTCCAAAGCTGCTGAGCAGAGGCGCCAGAGGTGCTGGGCTCCAAGTACAAATTTCCCTGATTTCGTGCAATATTTTACTGCCTCAGCACTAGAGCAACCTTACGTGTATCACCCAAATGCCCAGGCCTCAGCAACCCGTCACTGCCAAATAAGGTTATTAAAAAAACTCAAAACCTAACTTTTAATGATAATGAGCTCCTCACCTACCTCCCACCTGGTAGAAACCCAGTTCAATAGTTCTCTTTTCAGTATTTTGAGCCACCCTCACCCTCAGGAACTTATGCTGCCCCATGATTGACTCTACCTTAATCATTCACTAGCTTCCTTCCCTGCCTGGGGATCTGGTGTTCAGTCACATGTATGGGCCAGGCAGGGAGTGGCCGGATTCTGGAAATGGGATCACATCAGCCTTTGAGCGTCTTACCCCACCCAGCTGTTTAAAATATACACCCAAGTGTTTACAGCCGATGTCACCCCTCCAGCTTGAAGGAGAAAACTGCCATCACGCAGGTCCAGCCATTCCCAGAGTCCTACAGGAAACCCAAGCTGGCCCTGTGGCTCCTGTGCCTAAGGTAGTGGGCCAGCCTGTAAGACCTCAGGGTTATGTAGGAGCCAAGGGAAAACGTCTTTGCCCTGCAAATGTTTGCTGAAAAATCAACTGACAAAAGGCAGATTTGGCTGGGCATGGTGGCTCATGCCTGTAATACTAGCACTCTGGGAGGCCGAGGTGGGAGGATTGCTTGAGCTCAGGAGTTTGACCAGCCAGAGCAAGAGTGAGACCCCTGTCTCTACTAAAAATAGAAAAATTAGCCTGGTGTAGTACATGCCTATAGTCCCAGCTACTCAGGAGGCTGAGGCAGGAGGATTGCTTAAGCCCAGGAATTTGAGGTTGCTATGAGCTAGGCTGACACCACAGCACTCTAGCCAGGGCAACAAAGCAAGACTCTGTCTCAAAAAAAAAAAAAAAAAAAAAAGAAAGAAAGAAAAGGAAAGAAAAAAAGGCAGATTAATAAGAGAAAAGGCATGCAAATTTATTAACATGCACACGGGGAAGAATCAGAGTAGTTATCCCCACCTTCAATGGGGCACAGAAACTTAAGTATTCTTTTTCATACTGGAGGTAGGAGATGGGGAATGTAGACAATTCTTTTGAGGGTCAGTAACTGATTAGAGGGATAATGAATGGAGACAGAAATTAATTTGGAAATGATTCTCCTTGGAATTTGAATGAGCCCAAGAGGCAGGCACCGTCCTGTGGAAAAGTCCATCCAGGAGAGGTTGCATTCTTCAGTCTCCTCTTCTGCACTCGGTTATCAAGTAGCAGGGAGGGGACAGAAGGCAATTGTGTTCTTTGGTAAGAAGCTTTCTTGGTCAGATAAGGAAATTCTGAGAGAGTCCCTCCCTGCACCTGGAAAAGGAGGAACAAGACAAGGTTAGAGGCCAGGCGCAGTGGCTCACGCCTGTAATCTTAGCACTCTGGGAGGCCAAGGTGGGTGGATCGTTTGAGCTCAGGAGTTCGAGACCAGCCTGAGCAAGAGCGAGACCCTGTTTCTACTAAAAATAGAAAGAAATTATATCGACAGCTAAAAATATATATAGAAAAAAGCCCGGCATGGTGGCACATGCCTGTAGTCCCAGCTACTTGGGAGGCTGAGGCAGCAGGATCACTTGAGCCCAGGAGTTTGAGGTTGCTGTGAGCTAGGCTGATGCCACGGCACTCTAGTCAGGGTGACAGAGCAGGACTCTGCCTCAAAAAAAAAAAAAAAAAGACAAGGTTAGAGGCTTATTTCTAAGACCTTTCCATTTTCAAAAACATGCAGCATGCCCAAATACCATATTTTGTGGAACCATTTTCTGCACCCCAACAGTTGTCCTGCCCCTCTGAAGGTTCTGTGGCTTTCCCATTGCCTCCAGGCCTTGGCACTCAGGGGCACTTCGGCCAGAGTCAGGACTGGCCCTCGGTGTCAGCGCCTGGGCTCCAGTCTCAGGGACCGAGCTCCAATTCAAATTTCCAGCATGACTGGCTATGATTTGACCCTCCTCTCTCTCTCCCAGAGACCTTCTCACCCATAGCCCTGGCCAGCACCCCTGAAATATGCACCGTAAGGAAACATATGTTCTTCCATTTTCTGCTTTCGCAATTGGCACAGTCATCTTCCTTGGCCCCAGCAAGCCACAAGCCAGTGCCAGGGGCAGGTTCCAGGACAGAGGGAGGGAGTCCTGTCAGCAGGTGAAGCTCTGGATTAGCAGCACAGGGCAGCAGGTGGAGGGATGTCCATCAGTCTGTGTGGGAGTTAGCAGCAGTTAGCGGGAGGTGACTGAGGGGTCCCACTGTCCCTGTGGTGAACAGCAGTGGTGGGAACCCCTAGAGGCTCCCCAGTGCCTTTCTAGGTCACCAGCAGCCTCAGTGACACAGGCAGCATGGGTGTCTGCTGGAGGTGGAGAGCAGCTGTGCCCCACACCTGCTGCTGCCTCCCCTGGGAGAACAACAGAAAACTCCACACTCAAGGGGCTCTGATCACTACCCCAAGCCAACCATCAGCCCCTCCCTGGGGCCACTGTGTTTCATATCCCAGGAAACTTCAGCTCCCAGAACAGTCTCTTTATGGCCTAAAATGGTGCTTGGCACACAGCTCATACTCAGAAAACATTGTTGAATGAATGGAAGACTCTGAAAGTCAGGCTGCTTAATTGTAGCTGCTGGCTTCGTGGCAAAACATTTTTACTAGTCTGGCCAGAATCCTGCCCTCACTCCAGTCAGACTGGTTTGGATGACTTCATTTCACGGAGCTTGGACTCCTCAAAACAGCATCCTCACAGCATCATCTCTGAAAACAACACCATCATCTCAAAATAACAACTCACTGCGTCATCAGCCAAACGCCTTAGCATCATCTCTCAAAACACCACCTCACAGCATCCTCGTCCTCTCCAACAGCTCAACCCCTCTTTCCCGGGGCAGCGACCAAATGTGTTGAGGACACCAGCAGGGACAGGTGACACTGTGTGAGGGCCGTGTGTCCTCAGAAGGTTTGGAGGGAACGCCTATCAAAGTTCCTTTCCCAGAGGTGTTTTGGTGAGAGTGAGTAGACACCTTCCCACGACGAGTCCTGTTCATGCCACATTTGTTACTGAAAGCTCAGCACTTGTCCCTGAGGCCACTTCAGAAGAACAAGAACAAGTGGTCTGAGGAGAAAGAAAGAGGAGTTTATTAATTTTCCAGCAAATGAGGAGGATGGCAGACTCCCATCTCAAAGTACCAGCGTCCTACATCTGAGCAGAAGTAGAGAGACTTTTTTGTTTTTACATTTCAGAGAAAGAATGGGTCAAACCACAAGAGTGAAGGAGACCCAGAGTTTTTAAAAGTTCTGATCAATCCCATCTTTGGCTAAAGCTATCTCATGACCCACCCAGATTAATCCTCTCTTTGGCTAAGATGATCTTCTGACCTCTGCCCAGACAATTCCCTAGAGCCATCTCCTGTGGCACAAAGATCAAAAGACATTCCCTGTCCCTCCCAACCACTGGCCTGAGGCAGGGGTGCAAGTCCTAGTTCTCCAAAAGGAGTGGGGGATGTCTTAAAGAGACATAAAACATTTTGCCATTTTTCTCGAGCCACTTCTTCTGTTACAGGGCTCACCCCATATCAGGCACTATTCTATTAACAGAAGCTGAGGTACAGCAGGGAACAGAACAAAGTCCCTGCTCTCATGGAGCTTACACTCTAATGAGGGAAGATGGACAATAAACAAATATTTCAGGTGGTGATTGTGCTAAGAAGAAAAACCAGAGTAATGGAGTATGGAATGGCTGGGAAGGACAGGAATGTGTGTGCGTTATCTGAGGAAAAGTGTTTGGAGAAGGTGTTCCTGACACAGGGGAAGTGAGCTCTGTGTGTGCATCTGGGGGAAAAGGGTCCAGGCAGAGGAATGAAAAACACAAAGACCCTGAAGCAAGAGTGTCTGCTGTGTTTCAGGAACAGCAAAGCAACTAGTGTGGCTTGAGTGAGGGTGAGAGGGGTAGGCAATTTGAGAGGTAGTAGGGAGCTAGATCATGAAGGCGGGGTGAAGATTTTGGATATATTCCAAGTGGCCGAAGGAGCAATTAAAGGGTTCTGAGCAGAGAAGTGGCATGATCCAACTTGAGTTATAAAAGGAACACACTGGCTGGGTACTGACTAAACTAGACTCGGGCAAGGGTGGGAGCAAGGAGGCAGAAGGCTTTGCAGTGATCCGGCTGAGCGCTGTAATGGTGGAAGTAGCTGGAAGTGGATGGAAGCTGAATATATTTCAAAGGCAGAGGTAACAGGATTTTCTGGTGAATTGTATGTAAGGAAGAAAGAAAAAAGTCAAAGATGACTCCTGAGATGACTCAGATCTGAGCAAATAGGAAGAATGAAGCTACCATGAGGAAATGCTTTCAACCCTAGGATCTTGTATTTCTCTGAAAAGAAAATGAAAATCAGGAACCAAGAAAAGGACATGCTAAGGACCTGGGTACAGTGATCATGGTCCACTAAAGTTGGTGACCCTGCAAATGTGTGTACTGAGAGGCATGTAAGTACAAAAGGAGCACAATGAGGACCACAACACCATTGTGGGTGCCAATGCAGGTGAGTACACTGCATATGTCCCAGGTGAAGCTACAGGCATGCATTGGGACAGGCGTGTACGATGCAGCACACTCAGGCAAAATCTTGTTAAAATAGCAGCCTGGAAGGGCAGTTACTCATCTTATTTTAACTAATTTATGTACTAGACTTTTGACATGAATTGTTCAGTAAGATTCATCCAGCTCTAATACCTTCTACGGCAAAACTTTGAGGTTTTATTTGGGATTTGTGTATGAGAAACCCATACCCAGGAATGAGAACTGCAATTGGTTTACTCTAAATTCTCATAGACAATAAATTACTAATTTTGTGCAGAAGGATTTGGCCTTGGACCTCAGTTTTTCTTACTTATAAGTTGGTGAAAATCCATAACTCGTACAAGAACATAGACTTTTCCTCATAGGTTTCCTTTGCCCAGAGAATCTTCCTGATCCTTCTTGGTGAGCACCACACTGAGATTGTCCAACATGGTGAAGTTCGCTCTGTGATGTTTACTTCTAGTTTCAAATAACTTCTTCCTACTCATGGTCAAAAATTCTTATTTTTTGCTTACGCTCATATTTCAAAGAGGATGTGTTTCTCTAATATCAATAAAATGCTGAATGCCAGCTCTCCTTCCACCCAACCACATGATGGGGTAGTTCTGTTTCCTGCCATGATGAATTTCTGTCTGGAATCAGCCTTCTGTGTGAGCTTCGACAACGGGAGGTGTATCCTAAACCCCTTCTGAGAGGAGCCATTCTTACACACAGCACACAGGAGACCATAAACATGGAGGCTGCTGCACAACCAGGAAGTTTTCAATAATATTTTGTATATATTTTTCTCATAGGAATGCATCTCTAGTTTAATGACAAAATAAGAAAACATAAACTACTTTGAAAATCTCCATTCTTGGAAGCCTATAAAGTAGAAGGTAAATTTTCCCTGACAGCATGGACTAATGGTGATGGGATCTCACTATGTTGCCCTGGTTGGCCTCAAACTCCTGCGGTCTAGTGATCCTCCCACCTCAGCCTCCTGAGGAGCTGGGACTACAGGCACATGCTCAGCTACTTCTTAATTTATAAGTATAATTTGCCTCCCTGACTCACCTGCAGACAGGCTCAGAATCATTCCCGTGGTATGCAGGTCAGGCTCTGGGAATTCTGCATGTGTGGCCTGCCTGAGGTTTTCTGGGTCTAGTTTTGCCCTTGCCTTAGTCAGAAACAATGGACAAAGTCACAGATATCCCTGTTTCGAAGACCCACCTTTCTTGTTTTAAGCAAGGAAAGCCCTACTCACTATATGTGCAAGTGTGCAAGTGTGAGGAATAACCAGGATTTTCCCCCTGAGTACCATAACAAGCTGATAGAGCCCCGCCCTGCCCAGGCATGTTCTTATTCAAGAAAATGCTTCTGGCTTGCCCTCTGATATTCAGGTGGCCTTTCTTTCAGGGGCCAATAGAACATACAAGATTTTAACTCCATTGGCCTCATGCACAAACATTTAGAGAACACAAGCAAAGAAACTCGCAGCCACCGTAGCTTATCTAAGCTAGAAAAATTGTTCCCATAACCCAAAACATGCAAAATCCAGATCCCCATTGTTTTATTGCCTGTCATGGAAGAACAATAGGTAATCAATATTTAGTTAACAGTGGGGTAGTTATTTTTTATAGACTTTTGGGCAACGGGGTGGAATTCAAGGCCGCATGAGCCATGTTGTTCCATAGAATACCACCAAAATGATACTTAAAGATTGGAAATAAAGCTTAGAAATTCTCTACTTGAGATTGGATGTTTCACTGGAAACAAGGTATTATTCAGTGTTATGTAAGTTCATCAGTCTATGAACACTAAGAAATTTTCTCACAATTCTGAAAATGAGAAGTTGGTATAAACCAAGCCTTCACAGATGTATAATATCTTACGAAACTGGGCTCTATCCTGGAAGGGGAAGGCAGCTTATGGTAGCTATGCACAGGCTGGTTCAGAGCTCTTGCTTGGTTTCAGTACTGAGACAAGACTCTAATAGGCCAGGATGCTATGAGGGGAAAAGCCAGGAAGTGAAGCAGATGTTACCATAGCTCACTAGCTCACTATCATTTTTTTTTTTTTTTTGAGACAGAGTCTTGTTCTGTTGCTTGGGCTAGAGTGCTGCTGTGGTGTCAGCGTAGCTCACAGCAACCTCAAACTCCTGGGCTCAAGAAATCCTCCTGTCTCAGGCTCCCAAGTAGCTGGGACTATAGATGTGCACCACCATGCCCGGCCAATTTTTTGTATTTTTAGTTGTCTGGCTAATTTCTTTCTATTTTTATTGGTAGAGACGGGGTCTCGCTCTTGCTGAGGCTGGTCGAACTCATGACCTCAAGCGATCCGCCCACCTCAGCCTCCCAGAGTGCTAGGATTACAGGCGTGAGCCACCGTACCGGACTTTCCGGGCACTCTTAATTGAAAGAACAAGCTGAAGCTCATGGGAGGGTAATAGACCTGTGACTGGGTGGTGTGAGCCTTGACAAAGAGGATCTCTTTTGAGTGATCAGAATCTATGCCCTCCAGAAAAAATCCAATTTAGTGCTGCCTAAACTCTTTCCCTCCCTCACTGTGGTTGCCTCAGGCTGAAGAGAAGTGGCCCTTCCTAGTTCCATACCCAGCACTCAGACTACAGGTCTACAGGGAAGACATGTCGGTCCCAGAAGAATGAGAAAGCTATCAGAAATATTTCACTCACACTAAGTCAAAGCAAAAAGAAAGTGTGCCAGGTCTACCCATAATAAACTCCTATAGGAAGGAGAAAAACTGTTACCTTTCCATGAGGCAAACATACAGGCAGGAGGGAAGGAACACATCACACCAAGGACAGAGAACCCAGTCTAAAAGAAACCATACTTTAAGAACAAAGGCACTCCATACAAAAACTTGTATGTGAATATTTATAGCAACATTATTCATAATAGACAAAAGGTAGAAACAACCCAGATGTTCATCCATTGGTGATAGAGAAACAAAATGTGGTATAGCCATGCAACAAAATCTTATTTGGCCATAAAAAGGAATGAAGTGCTGATACATGCTCCAAGATAGATGAATCTTTAAAACGTTATGTGAAGTGAAAGAAGCCAATCTCATCTCTCATATTATATGATTCCATTTTATGTGAAATGTCCAGAATAGGCAAATTATCTATTTTGCCTTTCTAGACAAAAAATACATTAGTGATAGCTTAGAACTAGAGAGTGGAGGAAGAGGGGAGTGATAACCTAACCACACGTGGTTTCTTTTTGAAGTGATAAAAATAGGTCAGGCGAGGTGGCTCACGCCTGTAATTCTAGCATTCTGGGAGGCCGAGGCCGGAGGATCACTCAAGGTCAGGAGTCCGAGACCAGCCTGAGCAAGAGTGAGACCCTGTCTCAACTAAAATAGAAAGAAATTAGCTGGACAACTAAAAATATATAGAAAAAATTAGCCGGGTATGGTGGCGCATGCCTGTAGTCCCAGCTACTCGGGAGGCTGAGGCAGGAGGATTGCTTAAGCCCAGGAGTCTGAGGTTGCTGTGAGCTAGGCTGACGCCACAGCACTCTACCCATGGTGACAGAGTGAGGCTCTGTCAAAAATAAATAAATAAATAAATTGTATGGTATGTGAATTAAATCTCAATAAATCTGTTTGAAAAATAAGATCTACCAATGTTGTCAAAAAGAGACACATTTAAACAAAAAATAAGGGGCAGAAAATTTGAAAAAAATTCAGTTAAGGTCCAAGACAATAGAAACCACACTGATTATTTTAACAGAGAGAATTTAACGCAGGGACTTGGTTAAGTAGGCATTCAAGAATTGGCAAAACAAAAAGGGTCAATGAGATAAAGGTCTTAGCAACTGCAGTAAGCAGCTACCACCCCAGGGGAAATAGAAGAGTAAAAGAGGTGGATGTTATCTGAACTTAGAAAGTGAGAGCAGGAATGCCATGGAGTTGGGACGTGGACCTCTGAGGAAGGGGTGCCCTGGTTGCTCAGGAGTTTGGAGAAGAGGCCCCATGGAACTGGGCCTTACTTCTCCGAGGAGGGGTCCTGTCCAGCTGCTGCTTATTCCTCTGAGGGGGTACCACAAGGCTAGTTCTAGGAGTGTGCAAGGAAAAGTTGGAAACTGGAACCAGCTGCTGCAGTTGGGCCGACATGCTGTTCTGGGTTCATTCTGATAGGAAGCACATGCAAACAGAAAGGAGCAAAAGGAGTCTTCTCCCTTCTCTCCTGCCGCCGCCCCCACCGCCTCCTCCTCCTCCTCCCCCTCCCCGTCCTCCCCCTCCCCCTTCTCCCCCTCCCCCTCCTC
>JAQIFY010002441.1:0-13342 GCA_028533085.1 Varecia variegata | reverse complement strand
CCCCCCCCCCCACCGGCTGACTGAATGGACCCCCTCGTGGCCAAAGGAATATCCTAAAACTAAATTGCCTGCCAGGAGGAGGGAGGTCAGACATGCCTCAGCACGCCCCCCTCCCTTCTTGGGGACATCCTTTGTAACACATTAACAAGCCTAAGGATATGCAAGACAAACCTGCAGGCCCTCAATTTACACAACAAATCTATGTCCTGTGGCTTATCTCTGATAAACAGCAACTATATTCAAACATTCCAAGCCTTTAGACAAAGCTTCATGTCTTTAACCAATTACAAGCCAAAGAATCTTTAAATCCACCTATGACCTGCAAGTCCCTGCTTCAAGATGGCCCACTTTTTCGGGCCAAACCAATGTATGAGTCCCACATTTTGATTTATGACTTTACCTGTAACCCCTGTCTTCCTGAAATGTATAAAACCAAACTGTAACCCAGCCACAGCGAGTCCACTTGCTCAAGGCCTCTTCGGCGTGGCTCCAGGTCATGATCCTCAAATTTGGCTCAGAATAAATCTCTTTAAAATTATTTTACAGAGTTTGGCTTTTTTTTTTTTTTGTCTGTTAACACCTCCTAGCCTATGAGAAAATCAGATTTAACTTAAATGTTTTAAAATTACAACATTTTTGTCTACTAAATCCACCATAAGCTCAAAGACATGTTATTAAATGAGATTTGTGCTTTCCCAAATTTTACATATGCATCAAATATATTTTTAAACTATTTTAAGTTGGAAATACCAAAGAATTCCAGTTGTATTTTTCTTTTTTTTTTTTTTGTTTTTTTTAATTAATTAATTAATTTTTTTTTTTTTTATTTTTTGTCCTTTGTAGGCCAGGATGTATTTTTCAAAAGTATTTTTTAATTGGAAACTTCAAATGGAATATATTTATATTTCTGATAAATCTAGCATACACAATGAAATTAGATTTCAATTGTAAAAGAGTGAGTATAAGAAGACCATGCTTATAAATGTCATTCAAAAAATCAGAAAAATTGCTGGATTTTTTTTTTTTTCTTTCTTTTTTTTTTTTTTTTTTGCACCCGAACAGAACAGGGACATGAACCCTGGACCCTCAGAAAATTGCTGGATTTTTAAAACCTTTAGTATGTTAATTGAATATTGTTTAACAAAATTGAGTGTAAAGTTCCTAAAATTGACCAAAAGGTCTCTCTTTTATGGTTCTTTTTTTTTTTTTGAGACAGAGTCTTGCTCTGTTCCCCGGGCTAGAGTGCCCTGGCGTCAGCCTAGCTCACAGCAACCTCAAACTCCTGGGCTTGAGCGATCCTTTTGCCTCAGCCTCCCAAGTAGCTGGGACTACAGGCATGTGCCACCATGCCCCGGCTAATTTTTTCTATATATATTTTTAGTTGTCCAGCTAATTTCTTTCTATTTTTAGTAGAGACGGGGTCTCGCTCTTGCTCAGGCTGGTCTCAAACTCCTGACCTTGAGTGATCCTCCGGCCTCGGCCTCCCAGAGTGCTAGGATTACAGGCGAGAGCCACCTCGCCCGGCCAAGACCTCTCTTTTAGTAAAAATGTTTCTTATTAATTAACAAATACTGAATGTCTTCTGTAACCCTAGCACATTTTGAGGCATTTTGTAGGGGAGGGAAGAGGGAGGCAAAAAAGACATGAGATGATTCTCATCCTCAAAAGAACTTGTCTGGTTAGAAAGATAAAACATGCCCTATTAATGGCTCACTCAGATAGTGACTGACAGTTTTTAGGAATGTTTTTGCATACATTCTTATACAAGCATAGTCTCAGTCCTCTGAGGCAGGACAGGTAGCATATAACCCATCTGCAAAAGATTGTACCACTCAGAGTGATAGAACTAGAATTAGAACACAGATTTTCAGATGGTTGGGCCAGATTTCTGAATAAATTGTAGGTAATTTTTTGGAAAAGCGTCTGTGTTTTCCAGAATAGTAAAATTCACATGCTAAGTGCCATAAGAATTTTAAGAGGTCAACAGACCTTAGAAAGTGGGCCTTGTATGCATGAGACAACTGACATTTTTGGAGATAGTACATAACTTGTCACTTGGGTAGTGACGTGCCATATTAATGTACAGGTTTGTATATATAGGTTTGTAATGTGCCAGTAAACACTCTCACATTGGTGAATAATGGTGTACAAAGGATGACAGTGACACAGACTCTGGAATAGAGACTGTCCAGGAAGGGTTCACAAGGTCTGGGAGGCCACATGTAAGTGATTAAAAGGACAGGCTCTGGGGTAGGGCTACCTGATTTTGTACCCTGGCTTCAGCATTTACGAGCTATGTGATCCTGGACTAATTCCACCATCTCTGTGCTTTGGTTTTACACCTGTTCTTGGAAAGACTGAATGAGCTGTGAATATGTACAATGCTTGACACTGTCCCTGGCGCTGGGTAAGCATTCAGTAAGTGTCCTTAGCTACCGTTATTATCATCATTAAATATTAACATGTGCTAAGATGTCTGACAAGAGCTCCAGAATTTTACTAAAAAAATCTGGGTTCATGTCCCAAGTCTGCCTTTTCAGAAAGTAGGTCTTGACCAAGTATTTAACATTCTCAATTCTAATTTCTTAAGTTTTTAAATGGAGAAAAATATGTTAGGGTTGTTTTGAGGGTTAAATGAGAAATCATATCCAAAAACACTTTGTGAAACTATTAAGTGGTTTACAAATATGTTGCATCAATAGTATATCTTATAAATGAATCTTTAAATGTTTTGAACATTTATACACTGCTCACACACTTAGGTTTAAAAAATACTAATCCAAAAGTGTGTGGCTAATGATGAAAAAGTTGAGGCATTTACAATACCTTTTGTCTTCTTACTTTATAGGATTTTTTTTTTTTTTTTTTTGAGACAGAGTCTCGCTCTGTTGCCCAAGCTAGAGTGCCGTGGCGTCAGCCTAGCTCACAGCAACCTCAAACTCCTGGGCTCAAGCAATCCTTCTGCCTCAGCCTCCCAAGTAGCTAGGACTACAGGCATGTGCCACCATGCCCGGCTAATTTTTTTCCATATATATTTTTAGCTGTCCAGATCATTTCTTTCTATTTTTAGTAAAGACAGGGTCTTGCTCTTGCTCAGGCTGGTCTTGAACTCCTGACCTCTAGCAATCCTCCCACCTCGGCCTCCCAGAGTGCTAGGATTATAGGCGTGAGCCACCATGCCCGACCTTTATAGGATGTTAATCAATAGGTTTTAGCTCACTGTATATAAAATAGTGACTATTGTTGTTTTCATTGTGACAATTCAATCTTAAAGTATTTAGGGGCTGTCATGGTGCCTCACGCCTGTAATCCTAGCACTCTCAGAGGCTGAGGCAGGAGGATCGTTTGAGTTCAGAAGTTCGAGACCAGCCTGAGCAAGAAAGAGACCCCCATCTCTACTAAAAATAGAAAAAATTAGCCAGACGTGGTGGCCTGTGTCTGTAGCCCCAGCTTCTTGGGAGGCTGAGGCAGGAGGATCACTTGAGCCCAGGTGTTTGAGGTTGCAGTGAGCTAGGATGATGCCACTGCACTTTAACTAGGGGGATAGAGAGAGACCCCATCTCAAAAAAAAAAAAAAGTACTTAGAACACAGTTGTTATGGGTTGAATTGTGTCCCCTCCCCACAAAAGGTACATTGACATCCTAAGCCCCAGTACCTCAAAATGTGACCTCATTTGGAAATAGGGTCCCTGCAGATGTAATTAATTAAGATGAGGTCATACTGGAGTAGAGTGAGGCCTTAATCCAATATGACTGGTGTCCTTATAAGAAGAGGAGAAGAGACACAGAGACACAGATACATGAAGGGAGAAAGCCGTGTGCTGATGGGGCAGACTGACATACAGTGGCTGTAAGCCGTGGGACAGCAAACCACTCAAGCTAGGAAGAGGAGAGATGCTCCTCTACAAGTTTCAGAGGGAGCATGGCCTTGCCAACACCTTGATTTTGGACTTATAGTTTACAGAACTGTGAGAAAATAAATTTCTACTCTTTTAAGCCACCCAGATAGTAGTACTTTGTTATGGCAGTCCTAGAAAACTAATGCTATACCTTATGAATCTCCTTCATAGTATCTTAATTTTGAAAAAATAAGAGGATACATTTTGGAGAATTAAAAAAGTTGTAAAATAAAGTGAGAAATATAACAAAATACTGCATTGGACCAAACCAGGAATCCAAAATTCTATGAGAGGCAGTGAAAAATAGTGGAAATGCATGAATTTTTCACTTATACATCTGGTTTCAAATCCTTGCTGAGCCACCCCATAGCTGTGTTGTCTGAAGTAAATTAATTAACACTTCCTCAGTTTCCTCATTTTTAAAATAGAATCACGGTGCCCACCTCGACAGCCTTGCTGTGAACCATGTGTCCAGAGCCTGGGGCCCAGCAGGGACTTCCCCAATCGTAGTTCTCTCTGAGAAAATGCCAGGGGATGGTCTAAAAAACAGCACGGTAATTGCACTTTACCACATTCTCACATTAACAACATGCAAACAATCCTAAATTCCTCTTTTGTAACCCATCACCAATATTTCCTTCTGTAGTCAAAATTTTTCTTATGAACATTAAGCAGAATACTGATTTTGCCATATTTGTCACTTTCCTTCCAAACAATCTCTTCTCTTTGTCGACATTTCCCTTTTGCTTCTTCTTTTATTTTTTTTTTTAATTTTATTTTTTTTCGCAGAGCCAAATGTCAGTATCCCTTTTGCTTCTTGATGATCCTTTTTCCATATTTAAGCAGCAGCTAGAGTCTTCTGTTGGCACTCAGGGAAGCCATTGTGGCTACAGAAAACAGAAAAAAAAAAAAGAAAAATGGTTGGAGGGAGTCTCTTCCTGGTTTTGAGTTTTAAAGGCGGAGAACTAATGAAGAGATAAAAGAGTTGGAAGATGTCATCAGAAAATACAGCTCTTCCTCTTCCATAGTTCTCTACACTCTTTGCAAACAAGAATCCTCAAGGTTGAGAAGAGTTTGGAGAGTCCGAGAGGAGAGGCATGGCAGGGCTCTGGAAAGAGGCTGCCCCTCCTGAGCTCCAGGGAGCACGAGCCCAGGTGGGTGTGTGAGTCCCCCTTTCTTACTTCTAGGGCCGACTCCAGGGAGGTAGCGAGACCCAAAGAAAGCAGCTGTGTGGTGTGTCCGCGCGGATGGGGGCTTAGACAGCCTAAATGGAGTTCCCCTGGGCCCTGTTGCAAGATTCAGCAGCCTGAGTCCTACAGAACAAGGAACAGAGAAGTAGAGGAGAGACACCCTGGCTTGAAGGGGTCGTGGAATAGGAACAAGGAAGTCTCCAGAAACACCTGCTTGAACTCATTCTAATGGCCAAATGAGGAATGTGTACTTCAAGTGACTGAGAGGATGATGACATTGAGGATAAAAGTTTCATTTCCATAAGTACCTTGGCTCCATACAATCATGAGAGGAAAAAGAGGGAAAGACTCTGTCTTGACCAAGACAAAATTTCTGCCAGCCTCCTAAAATGATGCCTTGAAATAGAAAGCAAGTTGAGCTGTAGAAATCAAATTGTATATATATATATGTACATATACATATATGTACATATATACATATATATGTATATATTTTTTGGAAATGAGGTTTGGCTGTGTTGCCCAGGCTGAAATTGAACTCCTGAAGTGATCCTCCCACCTCAGCCTCCCAAGTAGCTGGGGCTACTCACATGTCTGAATTGGAGGTGGAGATTCTAGCCTGATTTATATGTTTGGCCTATAAAGCCCAATTTAATTCAATTGGTATTTATTGAGTGCCGAGTATGTGCCAGGCAGTGTCCTTGCCCACATGATATTTACAGGCCGGTGGGGAGGCAGATAGTAAAAAATAATTATAAGTCAAATAAATGTTACCAAAAGGAAAGTACATGGGAGCATATAGCAAAAGTATTTAAACTTTAAGTGGTATGGTAAATGCCTTCTTGATAAAATTTCATCTAAGCTGAAACATGAAAAATAAGAATGCCCAAAGCAAATGTAACAAATGTGACAGGGAGAAGAGTAGCAGAAGAAAGAGCATGTTTCATAGTTGAAACTGGAATCAGTATGGCTAGAGCAGAGAGGACAAAAAGAATATTAATGGCTAGGGCTCAGAAATGTTTTTATATTTTTATTATATGTATAATAAAGAAATATTCTTTGCTAGGTAAGTTGGCTGCAAAATAAGATAATGTACCATATTTAAGTATAAAACAGGGAGAAACGTGTAGCTATTATTTACAAAGCATTCTATCACAATGTTCCAAATTAACTTGCAGTGAGAGTTTGAGAATAAAAGCTTAATATTTTCACTCCTACACTCTGTGCCTCCCTCTAGACATTATCCATACCTTTACATTGTGTCCACATGGGGGTTCTCTTAAGGGCTTAGAGACCAAGTACCCTTATAATTATGTCACTATCTGTTACAACATTGAATGGTGTTTTTAAGTAGAGATGAATTTGGAACTTTAAACCACTTCCATTGTAACTCATTACATTTCAAATGTTTCTTTCCATCAGAATATGATAATGTGTTTACTTCTGAGTTGGGGATCTTCAACAACATGTTTATGTGTTATACCTGTGTGGGTTGGAAATTTAGAACTTAAAATGTATTCTTCCATTGAACTAATATCATAAACAGTGGCCTGTACAAGGATATGCGTCCTGTAAGGTTTCTGAACTAATTTATTCTGCTCTTGACTTTTGATTGTTGTTGCTTTACAAAGGTTCCATCTTCTTCCTGTTTCTGTTATTTCTGTTCTTTTTCCTTTGCATTCCAAAA
Organism: Varecia variegata; assembly: GCA_028533085.1. Classification (NCBI taxonomy): domain Eukaryota; kingdom Metazoa; phylum Chordata; class Mammalia; order Primates; family Lemuridae; genus Varecia; species Varecia variegata. The sequence goes on along the minus strand of JAQIFY010002441.1, from coordinate 6,566 downwards.
AGTGTTAATTTCCCGAATCCTATCTATGTACTTCTAAATATTGCTCTAATACGTCACTTTCTCCCCACTCCCACTGCCACGTGCTGCGTTTCAGCTGTCATCATTGCTCCCGTTGACTCCTGCCTGTGGACAGCTTCTGTGCTCTCTGCCATCAGTCATCCTCCACCCTGCTGCCAAGGTTTCACGTCTTGTTGACATACTTCCCTCCCTACATCCCTCATGCTTTCCCTGAACCTAGGGTATTGTCACCAAACTTCACTAAACCCATACCCATACCAGAAAAACAATTTGGGACTCATCCCCAATGTAGTTTTATTTTTTTTTATAATTTATATATTTGTATTATTGTACTAATATTAGGTCTAATTTATATTTTAAGAAGCAATTTTTAAAATATGAACTAAAATCAATAAGAATTATAATTTTCCCTTACTGTAGGGTACCTGTATTGAGCACAGCCACTCTGTACACCTGTCTTCTCGTGGTCTGCCTCCTAACTCCCACCAACTCACATACACATAGGTGTCTGCCTGCTAGCTGCAGTATAGCACTCAGAATTCTCTCAATGTACCATATTCACTCTTGGCTCTGTCTCTTTGCACAGGTTGTTCCCTCTACCTGGAAGTCCTTTTACATTCCCCTTCTCAGCCACTTCTTTGCCTAACACATACTCATCCTTCAGGGCTCATTTCTACTATTGTGTCCAAGGATATCTTCCTTGATCCTCTCAGACAAGGTTGGATACCTTTTCTCTGTGTTTCCACAGCACCCTGGGAATCTTTTATATTGCCTGTGTCCCTTAACATTCCTTGAGGATAAGGATCGAGTATTTCATCTTTCATATCATCATTGGCTAGTATAGTACTCAGTACATAGTGTACCATTACTATTAGGCTGAAAACAATGTGAACAAAGATATTTTGGAGGGAAGCAAGCTGGTCAACACGTCATTTGGGTGACGAGAATGGTTTTGTAATGTTGTATGCATCTTTGAGCATTGTTGTCCATTTTTGTTTTCCCCCCAGTGGCAGAATTGTTCTTTTTTTAGTACTCTTTTTTTTTAATTAAAAATTTTTTAAATTTTTTTTATTTCAGCATATTACGGGGGTGGGGTACAAATGTTTAGGTTACATATATTGGCTTTGCCCCACCTGAGTCAGAGCTTCAAGTGTGCCCATTCCCCAGACGGTGCACACTGCACCCATTAGGTGTGAATATACCCATCCCCTCCTGCCCCTCCCACTTGCCTGACACCCGATGAATGCAGAATTGTACTTTTTTTTTTTTTTTCCGAGACAGAGTCTCGCTTTGTTGCCTGGGCTAGAGTGAGTGCCGTGGCGTCAGCCTAGCTCACAGCAACCTCAAACTCCCGGGCTCAAGCGATCCTTCTGCCTCAGCCTCCTGAGTAGCTGGGACTACAGGCATGCGTCACCATGCCCGGCTAATTTTTTCTATATATATTTTTAGTTGGCCAGATAATTTCTGTCTATTTTTAGTAGAGATGAGGTCTCGCTCTCACTCAGGCTGGTCTTGAACTCCTGAGCTCAAACGATCCACCCGCCTCAGCCTCCCAGAGCGCTAGGATTACAGGCGTGAGCCACCGTGCCTGGCTCAGAATTGTACTTTTTAATACTAACTTATTTTCATCTAATTTTAACTACTCTTCATTCTTTGTCATTTCAAACATTTGGGACAACCTACATGTCCAATAATTGGTAGATTGCAAAAGAGTATGCATGATATTGGGTTGTAGAAAAATGACACACGTATTTTATATAAAAGAATCTTGACGAATATAATCTCAGTTATTAATAAACATATTTTGCTACAAAACTAGGTTTGCACTATTAAAACTATTCCTGATCCTTACAAAACATCAAAATCCACACACAAGCAAATAAGTAAAAGAACAGTCAAGTTGTCACTATTCCAGAGACAACTGCTATATAGGAGAGAATGGGGAAAGAGAAGACACCTATATGACTTGGAGATTAGTGACTTGATTAGGAAGCGGGTACTCTTGACAGAGTTTTTGGAGAATGTCATAAAAGATCAAGTGATTTTGATGCTAACCTAGGCAGAATAGCTTGAAATAAATGAAGAACTCTTTCGAAGGATGGTGAAAATGCCTATGGCCCAGCCTTGCTGAGAGTTTCTGTCGTGATAGTGCTCAGTTGCAGTTAAATTGATCTTCCTACCTCAGAATAAAATACAACTTATTTCATTCAACTGCCTTAACTCTGGATAAATTAAGCATACATTCCTGAATCTGTATTTCCAACCTTATTTTCTTCTACTCCTCTATTGCAGCCAAATTATGTTTCTCATACTTCTGCTAAATTCTTCCCTAACATTCTCTTGACTTTATGTCTATGCACAAGTTATTTCCTACAATGATTGCCACAAATCATTGTCTATTGAAATATGTTCACCTTTCAAAGCTCACTTGAAATGCTTCCTTCTCCTTGAAGTCTTCACTTCCCACCCCACTCCTACCACCCAATACAAGGAATCTCTTTCCTTTGAACTTCCATATAGCACTTTGTATTTGCTGATGGCCTCTGCATCTTGGTAGTGTGGAAAGGGGCAGAACAGTGAATTTGCAATATGCGCTGTGCTTTGTAAACTGAAAAGCATTGTAGAAATATGTGATGTTACTATTGTTCATACTCAGAAATAGACTCTAAGCTCCTTTAGGGTAGAGACTATATTTTATTCAACTTTTTGTCCCCATTGCCTAACATGATGTCCAGTACATAATTATTTAAGAAATATTTGCTAAATAGCATATAGTAGTCCTCTTCTGCCTTCCCTGGTATTGATTCTTTAGGAGTGGCCATGAGTCTTAAAGAAATGCTTCTTGTCTTTGATAAGCTATTATCCACAATATTATCAGCCTCTGTGCTGACTATGGATGAGGATAAGATATTCATCTTCCTGATTGAGTTTATGAGGTGTTGGTATATAAAGTTTATTTCCAGGCATTATGCTTGACTGTCTACTTACTCTTTGATGAGTAGATAATGAGAAGTTTTCTTGGCCAAACAAGAGCTGCCCAAACTAGAGGTGTAGACACTTGTTCTCTGGGTGGCACATTCCAAGGCACCTGAATTCACTTTGAAATATCTGCTGCACATCACCTCATACCACAGATCTTGTTTCATGGTGCCACCAGAAGGATTTTTCTTGCCTCTGGGTGTCAGAGAAGGTAACAAATTCATTCTACACCAGCATTTCAGATGATCTTGTCTTTTACATCCATTACAAACAAGCTGAACCCAATGTATAATGAAGATTCTTGGCTCTCTCATTCCACTGGCTGTTTATGGACCATACTGGACAGCTTGTCAAATGACATAGATTTTAGTTTTTAAAATGTGAGTTCTCAGGCAAAAAAGTTTGAGACAAATCACCATTACATACAGAATTATACTGTTAGACAGATTTATTCATCAGAAAATTTCTTTTATAAATGTGCATTCATTCATGCATATGTAGTTACAGACACATGTTTGTTTCTGCACAGACCATTCCTTTCAGTTCAGTACCCATTTATTGTAGTCTTATTTTGTGCCAGACACCCTACTAGCTCCAGAGTAAGAGTTGAATGAATTGCAGTCCTTGTCTCATGGAACTTAGACAAACCCTCCAATATGCCCAGGAGTTCACAGTGAATTGGAACAGACCAACAGTTGTAATTCACCATGAAATGTAGGGTAGTAGACAGAAATTACAACAGTAGTTCAGAGGAAAGCAATGTTATCTCAATCTAAGAGAACTAAGGAAAGCTGCACAAAGGTGGTAAGAGTTTTGAAGGAAAAGTAGGGGTTCACCAGGCAAAAGATGAGGTTGAGGGCATTCCAAGCACCATATTTCAGGGGATGTATGAGATGATTTGAGTACCAGGTAGTATATTAGAGCTTCTCTGTAAAGATAAATACTAATTAAATATGCTGAGATGCCATTTGGATTAGTAAAAATCCAAAAATTCTACGCATGCTTTTGATGAGGTTTTGAGGAAATAGGTTCCTTCTACATTGCTGGTGGGAATGTAAATTTGTATAGCCTCTAAGGAAGGCAATTTTGAGGCCGGGCGAGGTGGCTCACGCCTGTAATCCTAGCACTTGGAAGGCCGAGGCGGGCGGATTGTTTGAGCTCAGGAGTTCGAGACCAGCCTGAGCAAGAGCGAGACCCTGTCTCTACTAAAAATAGAAAGAAATTATCTGTCCAATTAAAAATATATATAGAAAAAATTAGCCGGGCATGGTGGCGCATGCCTGTAGTCCCAGCTACTCGGGAGGCTGAGGCAGAAGGATCGCTTGAGCCCAGGAGTTTGAGGTTGCTGTGAGCTAGGCTGACGCCACGGCACTCACTCTAGCCCGGGCAACAGAGTGAGACTCTGTCTCAAAAAAAAAAAAAAAAAAAAAAAAAGAATGAAAAAGAAAGGAAGGCAATTTTGAAGTCTCTATCAAAATTACAAACACATATGTCCTTTGGCCCACTAATCCCCCTTCTGATAATTTGATAACTTATCATATATATTTGCACAATTGCAAAATGACATATGTAATGTAGGTTATTTGTGGTAGCATCATTTGTAATACTGTTAAGATTCATCTATGTTGGCCGGCCACCATGGCTCATGGCCGGCCACGATGGCTCACGACTGTAATCCCAGCAATCTGGGAGGCCAATGCAGGTGGATCGTTTGAGCTCAGGAGTTCAAGACCAGCCTGAGCAACAGCAAGACCCCGTCTCTACTAAAAATAGCAAGAAATTAGCTGGACAACTAAAAATATATAGAAAAAATGAGTTGGGCATGGTGGTGCATGCCTGTAATCCCAGCTACTTGGGAGGCTGAGGCAGGAGGATCGCTCGAGCCCAGAAGTTCGAGCGAATCGAAAAAAAGATTCATCCATGTTATTGCATGTATTGGTTATTCATTCCTTTTTATTGCTGAGTAGTATTCCACTATAAAGATGTTTATCCATGTTCATCCACAATCTGTTTATCCATTTACTAGTTGATGGACATTTATGTTTTTTTCCCAGATTTTCATTATTAAGAATAAACATTTCACCTACAGACCTTTGTGGTGCTTTCATTTCTCTTGATTAAATGTCTAAGAATGGGATTGCTGGGTTGTATGGTAAGTATATATTTAATTTTATAAGAAACTGTTGAATTATGTTTCTAAAATGGCAGTACCGTTTTGCATTCCCTCCAGCAATTTATGAAAGTTCTACTTTCTTTTTCTTTTTTATTTTCAATTTTTTTTTTAGACAGTCTCACTCTGTTGCCCGGGCTAGAATGCCGTGGCATCAGCCTAGCTCACAGCAACCTCAAACTCCTGGGCTCAAGCAATCCTCCTGCCTCAGCCTCCTGAGTAGCTGGGACTACAGGCATGTGCCATCATGCCTGGCTAATTTTTTATAAATACATTTTTAGTTGTCCATATAATTTCTTTCTATTTTTAGTAGAGATGGGGTCTTGCTCTTGCTCGGGCTGGTCTCGAACTCCTGAGCTCAAACCATCCGCCTGCCTCAGCCTCCCAGAGTGCTAGGATTACAGGCGTGAGCCACTGTGCCTGGCCTAGTTCCACTTTCTTTATATCTGTCTGCATTCATTATTGTCAACCCATTTAAATTTAGACATTCTATTAATTGTGTAAAGATATCTCACTGTGGTTTTAATTTTTTTTTCCTAGCAATTAATGATGAGTATCTTTTCATGTGCTTATTTGCCATCCTATATCTTCTTTGGTGATGTGTGTTCACAATATTTTGTTTCTTTTTATTAGATTATGTGTCTTCTTATTGACTTGTAAGTATCCTTTACATAGCCCAAATACAGGTCCTTCATCAGATACGTGGTTTGGAAATATTTTCTCCCAGCTGGTGGTTTTTCTTTTCCTGTTCACAGTAGTTTCTTTCTGAAAGACCAGAAGTTTTCCATTTTTATTAAGTCCAATTTATCAATTTTACCTTTTATGATTCATGTTTAGTGTGTCCTATCTAAGAAATCTTTGCCTTAAGCAAGGTCACAAAGATTTTCTTCTAAAAGTTTTATAAATTTTTAGCTCTAACATTTAGATCTATTATCCATTTGCAGTTAACTATACATGCTGTGTATACATTAATTTTCAATAAAAAGTTAAAAAAAGAGGTCCAACTTTCTTGACCTTTATTTTGATAAGTATTATCAAATTATTAGTATTACTCCCCCTAGTGGATACTTAAAGACACTCATATTTAACCTGTCAGCTCATGTGACATTTTAACAATAAATACAAAAGTATTTTTTTCAAAAGGACACAAAAGTATTTTGACAACGAGAGTTTGAAAACCATCATATGATTTTATTTTTGAAATAGATATAAATATATCACCTATACAAGTTTTTATATCTCTACACACTTAGGAAATTTAGAAACAGATTTTTTTCTAACATATTTTAAAGTCTTCCACTTGCGGGGGATTCTAACTTTGTTTAAGATTTGAAAGTACAGCACATTCTAATTACTTGTCAAGAACAGTTGATTGACATTAGGAAAAGTGGAAATTTAC